>PVKA01017688.1:0-45246 GCA_004027165.1 Ctenomys sociabilis
AGATCCCACCTCCTAACACAGTTCAGTTGGGGTACAACTATAATCCAATCATTTTCCATAAGTCTAACCACTGACCACATGAAACTTGGGTTTCATGGGTAAACACACCAGATTCAAATCACAATATCTCTCATATTTTTTAGTATTGCCATTTTGCATTTTTCAGTGTGCTTGAGATAAGTGCTTGGCTCATTATTATTCTCTACTAGTATACATTTCCTTCTCTGAACCTACATCTGAGAATGACCTTGTCCATGTGTTATATTTTTGCATTCGTTAGTACCCTCTTATACATTAAATAGTTAACAATGTTAACCACTATAAGAATGCATTAAATTGAATATTCTAGCAATAAAGTTCATGTAGTTTAGATAGCTGCGTTAAATTCATAGTTTATACAACTTTTATTATAGCATTCTGTTCTAGTTATTCTATTGTATTAATAATTATTGTTAATATCATATCTAATCTACAAATTATATATTATTACAAGTATGTTTGAATAGGAAGAAGCATGGTACTGTGCATACAATGGTCAATACTATCTGTGATTTCAGGCATCCACTTGGGGGTATATACCCAGAAGATAATAAGACTACTGTATTTAATTTTCTTATATTCTAAGAAATTTCATTTTAGTTTTCTTTGGTCTAAGGTTATTGTAACAGTTCATTCACCATTTGGATTACCTTTTTATTCTATGAATGTGACTGTGTTTTGCACTACTGTTGGTGCAAAACAGTAGTGAGAGTCCATCTTCCTTCTTTATGCATTCTCTCACCTTTTCTCACTATTCTATATCTCTAAAGCTTTACTGATTCTTTCCTGTATTTTTATTTTGTGATACATTTCTATTTTTCCATTTCTCTTTTAGCTAATACTTTATTCTAGTAAACCTTAATGGAGTTTTGTTTTTATGATTATATGTGTGTGTGAGTCCTAGATTGAGATTTTCTTGTGCCTAAAATATTTTTAATTTTCCTTGAGGTTTCTTAATGCATAACTATACATTGTATGGTGAATGTGCAAGGACTGAACAAATGAGATCTAGACAGCAGAAAATAGGGGGCACAAAAATCAGTTGAGCTGACCTAGAAATTCAGTGGAAAGAAATATTAGCTTAATAAGTGAGTCACAGTTACAGAAATAAATCAATGCCAAATTGGACCCAGAATTATCTAGGCTTCAAAACATGTGTTCAAGAAGAAGAATGGGGGTCCAAGCAACAAGCAGAGTGACAAATGAAGATGATAGTAGTGACACAGTGAAGTCACCTATGCCTCTCAAAGAGAATAAATGAGACAAAAACTCTAAGAAAAATAATTACTAAGTATGTCTGAAAAAGTCATGGTCCAAACATGAAGTAAACTAAATATGGTACAATTTTGGTGAAGTATCGAGGTATAATTTTTCTAGAGTGTTTAGTATCATTACACATCAATTACTACAGAAACTCCAGTGATATTGGACCTAGAGTGAAGGAAATAGAACCATACATTAGTTAGCTTCCACAGAATATTATGAAGTCATTTTATTTTATTTTACTAGTTTTCAACTCTTACAACAGTTTTAGACAAAGATAGTGTCAAAATGTCACAAACTTTACAATGTAAAAGTAGAGATGTTACTGATAGAAAGTGATGTAAAAGAGAGAAAAGGAATGTGCATGTGTAGGTATGCATTCAAAAGAAGATAATCAATTTACCAAGCTTCCTGAATTCTTTAATTTAGTGCATTGTTTAATTTAGAAGCATTGCTGCCTTAGAACTTCTATAATATTATAGCAAAATATCGAAAACGAAGGAGTTTGCATAAAACAGAAATTTATTTCCCACAGTTTTGGAAGCTGGGGAGGCTAAGATGAAGGCAGATTTGGCCTGGTAATGGCTTGTTTGCTCCTATCCTGGGTCCTTCATGGTAGAAGTGAGAGCTAGCTCTGTGGAACTCATTTTTTGAGGGCACCAATACCACTCATAAGAAACCCTTCCCCAAAGTTTTACCTTTTCTTACTATCACTTTGTAAATTAAGATTTCAGCATATGAATTTCAGTGTGGGTAACAGTAACTCAGACAAGTAATAAATAACAGAATTAATCTTGACACTTTCAATGGAACTCAATAAACAGAACAACTCTTTTGGCTTCCTGAGAAACTGAGAAAAACATATAATGCGACAAGAAGGTTCTTTGTGCTTTCCTACCAGAATATATGTGAGGCTAAAAGGGCTCATTAAGTGAATTGGAGCAGCAGAAAGGCTTATCTATCCTGTGGTTCTGGGTTGGCCAGATCTGTCTTCAGAGTAGAGAGCACCAGACAACTTCTGGGGAACTCTCAGAAAAGAAGGTTGGGATTAATGCAACCTTTCTTGTTTATTTTGCCCAATTTTACCAGTCATGTATTTTTCTTCACCTCCTTGGGTTTGGAGTAAGTAAGAAGAATGAGAATGACTAGGAGAGCTACTGAGTCCCTGAAGGACAAATGAACCATTAATGTGGAACTACATATTTTCTTCTAAATACCATTATTGCTATCTACTCAAATAAAAAAGAAAAGCTAAAAGGATGGTGTTTGCATGGAGAATTTAACCTTCATCTTCATTGGGGATACTGGTATATGTCATCTAAGATTAATTCAACAAATGACCAAGTATTCCATTGAGCAGTATAATAGTGTCCCTTAGTAGAACTGCAAAGTTAAATGAGGACGAATAAGATAAGGGGACGATCATTACAGTTCGCTATAAGCTCATGCATTTAGCTTTTATTAGCTCTGTGAATGCATTACTCTAGTTACAAGAATAATAATGAAATGATAGATTCTTATAATTAAGGTTCAAAATAATGTTTTCAATAATGGCTGTTATTCATAGTTAATAATCTAATTAAAGATCTAATTAAGTATCTGATCAAAGCTTACTTGCTATCTCATTACCCTCTTCCACTCCAAGGTTAAATACAGGAACAATGTTTTGTTTGTAATAATAATAATGCTTCTGTGATAGTGGAAGAAATATACATTTGGTGCATGTGATGTGGCACACCACATGTGAAAGGATTTCTGAGGAAATTGCTCATCTAGACAATTACACACAGGTAAGTTACATAGGTGAGGCGGTGCCTCAACTGGTATAGCAGGGAGGTCAGTGCTGTCATACACCCAAGACTGCGATCTTGAACACGTCACTTCACAAGGCGTGTTCCTGCCACACAAACTGCATTGTTTGTAGGAATTCTTTCTTGCGGAGAGCAATCAAGTTGAACTAAAAACTTTCTTTTAAGTGGTCTTACTGGGTTATAATTGCCCATCATGAGTGCATGTGGAGATCTGCTGTAGTACAGCTAAACTGGGAGGAAGGGTGCACATTCCAGGGAAGAGGTGATCTATGCCGATGGGGTGTGCAATGTAGTTGGGGAAACTGGAAGTTATCTGGTTGAGAACAACTATCAAAAATGTAATAACATAAGTATGGTTTCAGTTATAATAAGACATGGAATTTACTCTCAATGCTAGAGTGAGCTTCAAAATTAATGCTACAGATTAACTAAATATTTGAATAAATAACTGGTTGTAGTTTTTATTCCCAATAAGCAGTCAGCTGTGTCTTTAAAAGTAGCAAATAAATTTCAGTGTTTAAATAATGGGCTAATTTCACTCATAAAATTATTCAAAGGAAAGTGCCAATAATGAATGCAAATATTATTTATAGTTATATTAAGATTTCCTTTATATTTTCTCATGAGTACAAAGATCCACAAATTAGAATAATATATTAGACATTTTTCTTGTTCAGAGACTCTTTTGGCATACATTTATTCAAGAAGAGGAGAAATGAATTCCCTAGTTGATTTTCAGATGAGCCTTCTTGACAACTAAAAATCTATTGAAGCATGAAAGAGAACCATGGACCAACGAATCTGTGCTAATCGCACTGTGTGGATGTATTGTAGCTATCATGGCACCTCGCTTTGGGCGCTTAATCCTTTCTGCCGTTCTGGGGAAGATGTCCGTGGTAGTGCTGGCCACCTGATGCAGAGTTTGCAAACAGAAACAAAATTTGATCAAGTGCTTCTGTTTGTGAACTGAATTTTTTGTTAGCAGAAACATTCATAAACCAAGATATCACTTTATATTTTTACCATTTATCATTAAATAGTTGGTTTGACTGCAATTCAGGGATCACTCATAAAATCTCTACTGTGGGAAGTGATCTCATGCCATGCACACATTGGCCTCGGGAAACTAAAGGAATCACAGTCCAATATTATGCATTTTGTGATTTTGATTTAAACTAAGTGATGTCTTGGTAAAAGGAAAGAATAATTACCCAAGAGGTAATTGGTATAGTTTTCAGAATTTCAATGATACCATGGTCTTACTCTTTACACATTAGCATATAATAAAAGGCAAAAAAAATCTAAAACTAAATGTCTTAACAAGGTGAGTATAATAATAATAATAATAACAATAATAGTAATAATAATATCATTTCAGCACTCCCAGTGTCACCACATTGGGCTTTGTTTTACATGTATCACCTCACGTAACTGGCAGAGTATCACACGGATAATACACATTGGCATTTTATACACAGGAAAAGTAACACTCTACACCATGACTAATAATCTCTGAAGTGACACAGCAAATACATTACAGAACTAAATTGCAAAGAAATATGCCAGCTCTGGAGCTTCAGTTCCTAGTCGCTATGCCATACTGTTCAGGTAAATCCTACTGGAATATTTGGAATTCTATTTGTGTTATATATTCATTCCATGCAAAAGTTACCTATGTTTTTGGGACTTTTTGGTAGCATTCTTATTTCCTCATTTAAGGAAATTTATTCCTTAAAATACACTTGGATTGTGAACAGTGGCACACATAAGGCGAATGAGGAGAGCCCTACTCTTCACTCCAAGAACACATACTCTTCCAAGTTCTTCGATGCACTGTATATTCTTCACTAAATTAAAGCAGCAGAAGCTTGGTGCTGATAAGGTGCTCCCTTTCTCACTAGACCACCATGCATGTTATTGCCTCCTCCTAGTTCAAGATAGAAGTAACCAAGGAGACTATGGTTCCTCCTAATAGTTGTTAGACCAAGTGGACAAAGCAAGGCGTATTTTCCTGAGAGCTGAGGCTCCATCCTGCAAAGCCCCTGCTCCTCCCAGTCTCCTCCATTCTCTCTTCTTTGATGTTAAAACCTGGTTAATGCCTTTTCCTTGGGGTTGCCTTGTGGATTAAAGGAGACCATCTAGGAAGTGATTACTCCAGTGTCTGACACCTAAGAACTCAAGAGCTGTTAGTCATTTTACAATTATTCATGGTTCACAAACTGCTTTCATATGCTGGCTTTTAATCCTGCTTATTATTCAGCGAGGTAGGCATTTTCATTCTTGTTGTTTGAATGAGGAGTCTGATGCTCAGCAATGCCAGAAATTTAATTTAGTATGGCCATCCCTAAAAGCATAATCTTGAACAAACTGCTCAGTTTTTAGTCCACATCACAAGGCTTGCAAAGGGACAAAAGTGCTTCTTTTCTGGCTAAGCCTGCATTGATGCTGTGCTCCATCAAGCTTTCCTTAGCTCTTCTCCCCTTCCTGTCTGTTGCTGTAACCTCCATCCAGATGCAGGCTTGGTCCCTTGATCTTCTAATAAATCCACATTGTCACTTAACTTCACTGGACTCGGATTGTAACATTGTCCTGTTAAAGTCATTGTGTCTTCATATTTCCCATATTCAGAGAGTTTCTCATCTGATTTATATTTGACATTTTCTCATGTCAACAACTACATCTAAGAGTTCTTTGATTCTTTCAGGGACTATTGAGCGATTGATTGATTAATTCATTCAGTCATTCAAGCTACATTTTTGCTTGTCTGCTATATGCAAAAGATAGAGCAGACATTTGCTCTGCTCTTATGGTAGGGCAAAGGATATTAAAAGGAAATGTGTACACGTGCACATACATATTAATATGTTAGAAAAATATCAGATAATAGAGACAACATTGTACTGTAGAATGCATGGCTAGCTGCTGTAATCTGAAAGGAGGATCTAGTTCTAAGGTGGTCATACTGAAGCTAACATCTGATTTTCAATAAAGAAATCTGTAGCACATGCATTGTGAAATCTGAACAATTACTAAGCATTAAGTAATAGATTAAGGCAAAAGAAATCAAAAGAAAGATACATGAGTTGTTCTTTCTTTTGGCCTTTGTTAGAGGAAGAAAGTTCAGGGATGTTTTGAAATATTAACCATTTGTTCACTATCATTCAATGTCCTGATACTGAAGTGTTATAAGGAAAACGACGTTAACTTGAGTGTAGTCCTTATACATCACAACTACCTTGTTCGAGAATATTATGAAAACTTGGATATTCCTCTGTGATCTCTCAGTGCACAGACCAGTACACTGCCTAAATATTTGCTGCATACTGAGTACACACTAGGCACTGGAGGTCGAAACATTAATATAATGCTGGTCATCTCAACTAGCCTTTGAGCATCAGGAAATCTAGACTTTACTTCTAAAATTTGAGTCTTTTCTAATTAGTTCTTGAAACAACTGCTTTTCTGAACATACCACAGGGGAAAGGAACTGTTTTTCTCTTGACTTTGGGATGGATTGTCCCCAAGGACACATGTGCTTCTCATTTTCAGGGTTCTATTAGCCTGTGTCACAATCCAAAGATCAGTTTGTGATTCAAATAATTTTGTCTGCAGCTCTTGTGTAAGGTGTGTCTCCTCATGAGACTGCCTTATTTCTGCAGTACCTTCATGAAGCAGCAATTCATCTCCTTCATTTGAGAATAATAAAAAAGCCCTTCGGGAAATGTAAAAGTAATACTGGTTTTGGTTGCTCAGAGACTCATTCCATAAGAGAAAATTGATGTACACCATGGACATTAATTTAAAACATTGCATTTTCACAGGGCAACATCTGAAACCTTCTGTAATTCAAGGCTTAAATCACTTTTTTAGAGCAGAATAGTTTCAGCGTTGCCTTGGAGCACTTTATGTATTCAGTATTTTCTTCTTCTTCTTTCTTCTTCTTCTTCTTCTTCTTCTTCTTCTTCTTCTTCTTCTTCTTCTTCTTCTTCTTCTTCTTCTTCTTCTTCTTCTTCTTCTTCTTCGTCTTCGTCTTCGTCTTCGTCTTCTTCTTCTTCTTCTTCTTCTTCTTCTTCTTCTTCTTCTTCTTCTTCTTCTTCTTCTTCTTCTTCTTCTTCTTCTTCTTCTTCTTCTTCTTCTTCTTCTTCTTCTTCTTCTCCTGCCCCTCCTCCTCCCCTCGTTCTCCTTCTCCTTCTCTTTTCTTCTTGTATCTTGTACAGGCTCTCACTATGCAGCTCAGACTCCTAGTGACCCTCCTGTTTTCAGCCTTCTGATCACTGGGATTACAGTGTGTGCCACCACACCCATTCTCAGTGGCTCATGTAGGGCAAACAGAGGCAGGGACGGTGTGGCATTCAAATATATTCAAATCCAGGTCCCTGCGCTTGCTTAAGCAGGCATTTCTTCCACGGAGCTATCTCACTGGACCCAGCATTTGTTTTTTTAAAAATTAATTTTATTGAGAAACAAATAGCAATGAGACAGATTGAAAACAGGTTAGTAGGACAGTTACAGTAATTAATACATTACATATTATTGTCTTCTAGTGGTTATTCATAGTACAAGATGCAGACATGATATCTTGCCCAAACACTATTAGTACATATCTTTCTTCTCACTGAATTAAGAGAAAGGAGCTATATATCTATGCTATTTTGTATATACAGATAAATATATATATATATATATATATATATATATATATATATATATAAACATATATATAAAGCAAGAATATATATATATAAAAACAAGAATATCTATATCTATATCTATATATGTATATATATCTATATATAGTTTTATCTTGGGCTTAACCATCCAACAGAAAAGTATAAAAATGAGGTATAAAATGTAAAGTCATATTAATAGCATTTGCTTTTGACAAGTTGAAAAATTTAAAGAAACAATTGACCAAATATCATCATATATCTAGACAAATAGAAAGAAGAGGTCAATTATGTATTACTTTTCCTACAATTATTGCTTCAATTGTAACAGAATATAGTTATTTTTGAAATAAAAATATATAAACACAATCTGCTAGCTTTTGAATATGCATAGCTTCTCGTATGTAATAAAAACACACTGTACATCCGTATTCTATGAAGTTCTTGGAAACTCATGAAGTCCTCAGATGACTTGTTTTCATGTATAACGTTGTGTTTCTGGGTAGCAACAAAGGGTAAGTCCCTTTTCTGTTCATCCTGTGTCCTGGAGGTTAAATTGTAATCCTGCAAACTCTCAGTAATTCAAGAAGATTGTGGAGAGTGATTTAGTCACAGTGGGAATCTTTTCTTAAATGTGGAAAAATTTTCTTCAAACAGCCATCCAGTGAAGTAAACCATTTCAGGAAACTTGTGGGCTTTTGTAACTTCCCTGTCTGCAGGAGGCTTGCCTGGGCGTTTCATGCATAAAATGTTGTCTAGAGGCCAGGGAGGTAGCTTGGAGGCCTAAGCGCCTGGCTGGGAAACACAAGCATTCGGTTCAGTTTCCAGTACCACGTGTCGTGCTGGCCCGGCCCCTAGGGCCACTGAGGCAACCACCAAAACCAGGCCTGGTACTGCATGCCTGTAATCCCAGCACTGGGGAGGCTGAGACAGAGGATCCCTGTAGGTCTGAGCTGCATAGTGAGACCCTGTAGTAAATAATCTGTATATATAATATATATATATATATATTATATAATATATACATATATATTATATAAATAATATATAAGTATATAATATACTTATATATTATACATATGACATATATTATATATATGATATATATATATATATATATATATATATTGCCTAAGGGGATCTTGCCATGGTCTTTAGGGTATGTTTATTCCTCTGGGATATAGTTATTGATACACAGCATTAAAGCCAGTAATTATTTTAAATAAAGCCTGGTTCACTGATCCTAAGCACCAGAGACTTGTTTACTATGAACAGGTCTTATATTCTTATCATTCCATACACCAGTGATTACTATTTTCTAAATAATTCTGAGCTATCAGGCAGCCAGCAAAGAGGAATGAAAGAAAGATAATTATGCTATCATGGTTTCTGCAATGAGCCATGCTAGTTGCATATTTAATAATTCCTCAGCTTACAAATCAGGCTGCTGCGTGGCATCATACATCCTGCCTGCCGCTTATGACTCCAAATAGCCACTCTGCTGACTTTTTCTGTTTATTCCTGTAGTTTGGATAATTCTGATCGTCTCAAATCCAGGTAATTCTTTTCCCTTTTCTTTTCTTTTTTCTTTTCTCTTTCTCTCTCTCTCTTTCTTAATATATTTGATACAGAGTCTAATAGTCCCTGCAGCACCACACCTGGACTCAGTATTTAGCTCGGCACATCTGAGGGCAGGGCTGGCACAGCATGTAGTGCTGGGGATTAAACCCTAGCCCCTGCGTTTGCTTAAGCAGGCACTTGGTTGCCTGAGCTATCTCACTAGCCTAGTAATTCTTTTTTCCTCTGTTCTTGTAACACCATGTTCATACTGCTATACTAACATACTATTGTATATTGTGGTTATTGATATTCTCCACTTTCCTCGTCTCTCACAAGCAGAAATATATTCAATACTGCATTTCTACAGAACCTGCCCCTTAACTAATATTCTGCAAATTGTACTCAATCCGTACTGGGCTTCTTTTCCTTCTCATTTATGTAAACATCTTACTGTTCAGTGAGACTAAACTATAAAAGAGAAAAAAACTGAAATCAATTTTCTCATAATATTTCTTTCTGATCTAATAAAAAAGACTAATTCAATATGATTTATAAACTAAGGCATACCAAAGAGGATTTAAAGACATGAATGTATTTTAAAACCCAACATTATTATAAAAGCAATTTTCTCTCTCTATTACCAAGATTTGGAAACACAAAAGTTGTTTTAGTCAGAAGTTCAAATAACCACAGAAATACAGGGAACATATGGAATTTGGAGATTTAAGGTAGTGAGTTCATCATATGCTCATTTGGTGTTTGTCTTGGCAATATCTCAGGGTAGCCCAAACAAAATAATAGAATCTCAGCCCTGAAAGCAATTTCAAGGATATTTTTGCAGGTTCCCATCAACAGATCATAAAATAGCCTAGTGGGGGAAGCTGTCTTAGAAGGTATTGTTAGACTGTGATGGAGCATAGCAAATGTCCACAGATGTGATGGATCAGGAGATGTGCAGCTCAACTCCTTCCCCAAGACTGTTTTCTTCGCCCACTTCCAGTGTGTATGGTTTGCTGTAGGCTCCGTGTTTTGTTCCTACCTCTATGTTTGAACTCAGTTCACTTTCTTTGCTTGTGTAGCCTGAGCTAACAACTAAGCAAGATGATTGTTTTATTTCATTTCTTGTTATTATGACTACCTAAGCCTAGATTTTTTTTCAAAGGAAAGGGGTGAAAGTCTGAGATCACGTGTTCTCATCAGTCCAGCCTCTGGTTACAACACAACATGATGGTAGGCATCATGGCAGGAGTAAAAGCCTGAAAAGCACAGTACCATGGTGAGGTAAGATCAAGTGGGATTCAGGCTCTAGCATTACTCTAACAATCAGCTCTTACAGAAATGAATCAGGGTCCCCTAGAACTACTGAACATTAATCCCTTTGAGGGCAGTGCCCCTAATGAAATAATTACCTCCTACTAAGATTCCGCCACCTGCACTGCTACACTGGAAACCAAGCTCGCCGCACCTGAACTTTGGAAGATTCACTCCAGTCGCATCAACACTATCAATGATGGCAAAACAGTCTAACTGTGTCCACCCATCAGTAGACTCCTGTGAAAAATCTTTGCTCTTGAGATTTCCACTGGACTGTTAGAGACTCTGTCAGTTCTATATGGTGGTCTGATCCCACTCCTGACCAAATTATTTCTCCTTCATTTCTCTCACACGTTTAATCCCTAATGAACTTAGTACATTTTTGTAATGTCTCAATGTTCCCTTTTGGAGAAGTAGATTTCAAAAAAGTGCAGTAGGACAAGAGATCCAATCAAGAGACACCCAAGAGCTACCTAATGTGGATAGCACAAAGCCCAAGGCCTAGCCTACTTGTCTTGCTTAACATAATCCTTAAGGCCCATCCAGCTCTCTGCATGTTGAAGTGAGATCTCTGCTGGAATTGCATAATGGAAGTGTTTTCTGCCCCTCTCTTGACCATAATTCCTTTACAATAACTTTCTATATGCAATTTCAAGGTATGAATGGCTTTTATTCTGGGGCAGCTTCAATATTAATAGCACTTTCAAATATTATCCAACCATGCATTAATGCAGGTTTCTAGTGAATTTTAGATAAACATTTATTTCCTAATGTCTGTACTGACTACAAAATACAACACCATTCCCTCCTCACCCTCTTTGTGTCTCTTACATGTTCATCTCATACTGTATGACTGTCATACAGAATTCCACGTAGATCTCCAAGATGCAGGCCATTGCTTCTATTTCATTCACTGGTTCATGTAATTTTCTGTGTTATTGAGTATATGTCTTAATCTTTTTGGGCTACAATGACAAAACACACACATACACACAGTCTGGGTAGTTGAAAAATTAGTGCTCTTACTTAGTGGAAAGGATGAGGGACATCTGTGGGATCTCTTTTATCAGTACATAAATCCAACTTGTCAGATTTCTGCTCTTTTGATATCACTACCTTCAGTTCTTTGTGCCATCAAATTTAGGGCTAGGATTTAAACTAATACTCTGAGGATAACACAAACAGTCAGACAAGAGCAATCCATCTTCCTGTGTGCCTGGCCATCTCATCTTCTGACTACAAGGCTACATTTGGCCACCTTCATGGGATATCTCAGGGTCCTATAAATTATCTCTGTTTTCTGCATTCTAATGCTGATTTCTGTTTCTGGTTTAACAATTGATACACAAAATAGGAAAGTCAGATGAGACTAGAATATTGGAAATAAAACATAGGAACTATTTTTTTCACCATTTTCAATTTTTATTTTTATTATTTATTTATTTATTTATTTACCATCTTCAATTTTTAAAAGCATCTAAGTGTATCTGTTTAGAAAGCAGTTGGAAAAAAGGATTTCAATATACAGATTTGAGTAGTAATACTTGGTAGCTCTCGATGAAAATTATAGAAAGCATAACTGGAGCTTAATGCATGGTGAAGTACATGTTGAAAGAAACAATCTTAAATAGATTCTGCATAGTAAAATGATTAAGTAAAAATAATTAGTTGGAAAAATAAGCTTTTGTTCCTGAAATCCAGTAGCTGCTCACCCAGAGATGGGAATCATGGCTGATCCATGAAGGATTAATAACCTCCTTGAAGGTTTTTTTTTTTTATATTTATTTTAGGCTAACTTGTCCTTATTATACAATCAATGGGTTTCAGTGTGATATTTTTCACATATTCATACAGCGCATATACAATCTGTATTTATCTTCCACCTTTCCCAGCCAGCAGTAAGCAACATTCTACATTCTAACTGCTTGATTATGACCTCCACCTGTGAGAAAGAACCTGCTGGACTCTTATTTTTTGCATCTAGCAAAAAATGTATTTTACATGGCTTTCAAGAATTTAAAGCTCCAAGTTTCTTTGAGGGTGTATTTCGTGTCTCTTGAGACCACAGTATTAAGTAAAATAAATCAGATAAAGCCTAAGATATCACAAGGTTTCTCTTATGGAGAGAACTCAAAATACAAATAAAGAGCAAAATAAAACAAAGTAGGAAAATAAAACTTTCTCATATGATAAAGCAATGAAGAGATGGATGACAAAGGGAGGGAAAAAAGATTTAAAAAGGGAATTAATACCTGAATTATATCAAAGATTCAATAATTCATACTTTCTACCTTTATATAAACAAGATAGGTAAACAGCTACACTCCCTTAATTTACTGATAAGAGACATCTGCTATAATAATGTCTGTAAGTATAATATCATGTATGCACCTTGTACGATACCAAAACATTATGAAAACAGTTTGCAATGTATTATTTATCAAATCTGTCATGTTAAGGTGTCTTAAACCTGTCTCATTGATATTTGTACTTCAATAAAAAAATAAATAAAAAATAAAAAGGGAATTGAGGCATGTTATGTTCATGCAACAACTCTATTCAAGGAATGTAAACAGTACACACTGCAAACATAGACTAACAAAAACTCTAAAGAACTCTCAAATCATATACAGTTTCAGGCTGGAAAGAGCTAAAGTAGGAAAAAAAAACCTGTGATTATGAATTGGCCAAGTAAATAAGAAAAAGGAGGCAGCTAGCCATTATACTCTTTCTACCTTACACAAGATGATGAAAACAGATTATACAGATTATTGAATGAGCCAACTTGATAGGAACAAGCAAGAAGCACATATATTCTTTCTTCTCTCTTAACCTTTATATCTATTATAGCTTTCAAAGTATAATACATATAAAATGACACATATGCATTTAAAATGTGCAGCTCCTTAAGTTTTGCCGCACCCCTCACACCTGTGAGCCACCGCTGCAACTCGAATACGAATACATTTATCACCCCTGAATCTCCTTGTGCTTCTTTGTTTCCCGTTTTCTCATCGAGTTTTTGTCCATGACCATCATGAAACTATGAATCATTGATAACATAATAGATGAATTTATACTTTTAGAATATAATGTAAATGGAATAATACTGTGTATATTTAAAAGCCTTACACCATTCAATATAATTTGATGTTCACTTGTGTTGGGATATGTATTAAGAGTTCATTTCTTTAAGTTTTTGCAAAGTAGTCCACTGTTTAGGTACACCACAACATTTTAACCCACTGACCCGTTGAGGGATATAGGAAATAATTCTAGGTTTCAGTTATTATAAATAACACTGCTATGACCATTCACATGTAAATGCTTAGTTTTACATGTGCATCCTTTATTTCTTTTGCATAGATACTTAAAAGTAAATAATCTATCTTTCTTCATAGGAAACCATCAAATAGTTCTAAAGTAGTTGTGCTATGTTTCTTTCCCAGCATTAATTTTTTTTTTTAAAGAGGGATGGCATCAAGGTCAATTTTTAAACAAAGCATAAAATGTGTTCTTAAGCTCCTAAGAATTTAATTTCTCTTTTTCTTTTTATTACTACCTTGACAAATCAGTTATATGTAACTTTGATATACAATGTGATGTTTTTATATATGTATACAATAAACAATAATTAAATCATCTAATTAACACAAAAAAGAAAGTTGTAGTACTACTTATTTTGAGGTACAGTCTTTTTAATTTTAGGGATTCTATTTTTTTAATTTATTAAAAGAGACTAAAATAGTGGAAAAAGCTCATTAGAAATGACACAGAATTTCACCAAACAGAATAATAGGAATTCAACAGTAGGTGCTATACTGTGTAGTATTGTCTTCAAATTAGTTGTCTAGATTACCAGGTACAAGCACATGAAACTGGTTTAAGAAAATTAGAAGAAAGGCCAAATAACTCAGCAGATTAAAGAGTCGGCAAGCATGTGCAGGAGCTGGGATCCCCCGGCCTGCCACACTGCCCCCCCCCCCCCCCCCCCCCCGCAGGGTTTGGGCACGCTGAGACAACAATTGAGACTGGGCGTGGTGGTACACACCTAATCCAAGCTCTTGGGAGGCTGTAAACAGGAGGATCACTATGAATTGGATCTAGTAGTGAGACTCTGAACACCCTGCAGACCCTTCCCTAAAAATACAAAAAGAAAGAAAAAATTAAGAAAGTTAGAAGAAATTAAAAAGAAGAAAAATTTACGTATTGACTGCTCCTTTCAGTAGACCAGCAGAAATCAGCAGTACAGTTGTCCAAGCTATCCAGTATGTGTACATAAATATGTTTTCCCTTCTTTCTTTCTTCCTTTTGTCCTCTTCCTCATCCCAGTTGTTAGTATATACTTGTGACTTTAGTTTGTATTTCTTTCAGGACTAGTGATGGCAAGCATGTTTTCATTTTTGATTTTTCCATGCATTCATTTTTTTCTTGTAAAATGTCCATTTGCATCTTTTATTCATTTTTATTGAACTAGTTACTTATTGTTGTATTTTGACAGATTTTAAATGTTTTGGTTGCAATTTATTTTCCAGATTTGTGATTTGAAGTCACTTATTCCAGTCTTGAGGTTTTTCTTTATTCTTCTAACACTGTCTTCCAAAAAGCTGAAATTTTAGCATTGATAAGGTCTGATTTTATGAATTCTGCTTTTGGACTAGTAACTTAGACATCTTTGCTTAAATATGGCTCATAACGTTTTCCTCTTACAAGTTTTGTGTTTTATTTTTATATGTTTTCTAGGATCTATTTTGACATAATTTTTATTTGGGTAAAATACAGGACTGGTTTCATTATTTTGCTAATAAATACCTACTGATCATTTTACAGTAGCTCTGTTCATTGGAACATTGTAATTTCCTTCATTTGGTACTTTAATTGACAGTATCTTGATTACAAGTGTTGCTAGGCTTTTACTGATTCATCAGTCTATTTTTATGTTAAAATCATATTCTCTTTATTATAACTTCATAAGTCTTGAACATCATGTAGTATGTGTCTCCTAACTTTCTGCTTCTGTAAAGTTGTCTTGACCATTCTAGGTCCTTTGCATCCTTATGTAAATTTGAATTAGACTATCAATCTTTACACAAAAGCTTTTTCTTATGGGGATTCAATTAAATCTACAAATCAATATGGAGCTAACTGACATCTTATCTATGATTACAGGATTTGTCTATTTAGGACTTTGATTTCTCTTGGCAGTTTGTATACTTTTTAGTATGTAGATTTCCAATTACTGCCATATTGTCTCTCAAGTAAATGTTTGTTTAAAAAAAGGGTAATAAATGAAAACAAGAGTTAAGAAAAAAAAGTCACAGGACTCTCCTGCTACAATACTGTATATGGTTGGATTGCTAAATTTATGTGTAAAAATGTTCAACTGTTTATTCCTTTTTAAAAAACTATTTTTTTTTACTTTTTGAATTTTTTTCTTCATATTCTGTACAGACTTAAAGTTTATTGTGTCAATACTTTGTAGAAAATACCTATTCCATGATATACCTAACATTGATATTCAGACAGAACTCTACAACCTAAGGTTGCAGACCAAAAATTAGAGAAAATGAAAGACTGCAAAGACAGCCAACATTTTGGCCCTAGCCTTTCAAAGATCAGTGAAAACTCAAGATATAGGAGAGCCTGTACTGTAACATTATGTAACTCAGTCCTGTCCCAAATTTTCTAATCAATGAGATCATAGGGCCACAGAGGAAAGTTATCAATGATGTAGAGTGTACTTAATGAGAGTCATATGGAGAGAAAACATTTTCTCAGGCTTTCACAGAGAGCAAACTGGTTAAGCAATGGCCATGATTCATCCACATGGCTGACACTCACAAAGGACTTATAGACTGCAGTACAGGATTTCAGGATAAATCCTGAGGGGATTTGACTGACCTTGTCAGATAGAAAAGTTACATTTCTTGCTATATAGGTCTTGCTTTATCTTGGTCTTAACCATCCAGAAGAAATGTATAAAAACAAAGTATAAAAAGTGAAGCCATATTAATATGCTGAGCCGTAAAGGGCTTAAGTCTACAACTTCTGACATTGTCAGTCCTGCAGAAAACCCACTACTATTATGGACTACTGGACTATATTGGAATATTTTGCTGAATTCATGCACCTGCAATATTTAAATGACAAAGAAATACCCTTCTCTGACAAAATTAAACAAAAAAGGGGATAAAAATAGATGTTCAAAATAGATGTACAGCTACATTGTTTTAATTCATTGAATAGAAAGATTTATACTAATAGGGTATGTGCACAGGATATCATGTCTATATCTTGTACAATGAATAACCACTAAGACAGCAATATGCAGTATATTAATTATTGAAACTGTGCTACTAATTGGTTTTGAAATTGTCTCATTGCTATTTGTTTCTCAATAAAATTATCTTTGAAAAGTATGTGGATTTCAAAATTTTTATAAAACTTCTGTTTATTTAAAAATTTTGGGGTGAGCCAAATAGCTCAGCAGATTAAAGTGCCTGCAAGTAGGAGCTGTGGATGGGCAGTGATCCCTGGGCCTGCTGAAGCTGGGAGTTCAATTCCTGGGCCTTCTTGTGCACCCTTCTCTAAAATACAAATACAAATAATGATAATAATAATAATAACAATTTTGGTGCTAATATATAGAGTAATGTTTTAAAGTTTAACTTTCTAATTATTCAATCTATTGACTTTTAGTTTATGAAAGCATGATGGGCTTTCTTTTTTTGGTAGAACTGGTGATTGAACTCTGGCCCTTGCTCTTGCTAGGGAAGCGCTCATCCCATTGAGCCATCTCCGCAGCCCCATGATTGGCTTTCAATATTTGATTTTATAATCACCTTGCTAAATCCACAGATTAGATCTAGCAACATTTTAGAAGACTCTTTAGGATGCTTTAAATAGACAACTATACCATCTGTGAATAAAGCCTGTATTACATGTTCTTTTGTCAACATGGATATCTTTTGTTCACTTTTTCTGTCTTTATTTTACTTACCAGAACTTCTAGCGCAACATTGAATATAAGGGTTGGCATTGGGTACTCTTATCTTTTTTTCTAGTCTAAGGGGAAACATCTAGCCTGTACCATTAAATGATAAAAGTTGTAGGAGTTTTGGAGATGCATTTTTAAGATTAGATAGTCTTCTCCTTTTTCTATCTTACTTTGCCAAGAATTTTTACTAAAATCATATCTTAGACTTTATCCAATACTTTAAATTGCTATTGGAGTGATTTTTTTTTTTTTTTGAAGCAGATACTTTACTAGCTGACCAAATCATAAAAACACCATGGTAGATACCTTAGTTCATCCTTCTAATCAGCCTGTTGATCTGGTCTTCCCTATTTCCAGCATCTCTACTTTGCACAAAGGAATGGTCTTTTTCTTCATTCCACCTCTTGGAGTTGGTAACTTAAATGATCACAGGAAGTTGTTTGCCACTTGGAAGCGTTTTCCAACAGTATAGATATCATGAATCAGATCCTCCATGCAGGCCACACCATATTTACCAAGAGATTGAGCAATCATTGAATTATCTGTCAAGTCAATTTCCTTGTTACTGATTTTGCCATAGCCACGCTTGTATATTAGTTTGTTCACTGACCTCAGGTATGGACGCCCCCACGCAATGTATGGCTCCACAATTCTCAGCATGTTAATTGAAGCCTTGTCGAGCTTAACGAAAGGACCGCTGAAGCTTTGGCAAAGGTAAAAAAGCTGTGACACCTTGCGAACCTTAGGACTCACACCACTGATACCCCCGATCTGGATGACAAATGCCAGTTTGGACTCTGCCAGAATGTAGAAGTTGGTACCTTTTTTTTGCCATCCTAGCCATTTGGATCTCAGTTGTGCACCTCTCTATCATAGTGCTTGGCTTTTTCATTAATGAGCTTCCTCTTTGCCTTTTGAAGCATTTTTGGGGGGCAAAATTCTTTCTCAGGTGCTTTATTTTTAATTTTGTGAAAGTCTTTGCTTTTTCTTAAGGGTTTCTGGCACAGTAGGAACGTTGTTTTTCTTCTCCTCAACACCTTCCATGGTTCCAGCTGGACTAGGGTGATTATATGTGCTTCCTCTTTAGTGTTTTACATGGTGGATTCCATGGATGGTCTCGTATTGGATTTCCTTGAAGCAATTAATTGGCATTCTCTTAGAAAATATAAACGCTGAATATTTTATTGGTTTTTATTCATACTTCCTGGGAATTATGTACTAATCTAGATTCTAGGGATCCACAATAAACCAGAACAAACTCTGCTATCAGGGAGATTGTGTTCTAGTTGAATAAATAGCAAACAAAAAAAAAAACAAAAACCAAATAAATAGCCAACATATGTAGTAGTACTAGTCTGTTTAGTTAAGAAAAATACTGAGGATAAATAAATAAATTAGAAGTAGGATTGGTAATATGCTATTTTATAGAATGTATTGAGGAAAGATGTCTCTGGTCATGAAATATATGCACAAATATTTGGATAATACAAGTGAGAAAACCATTAAGATACCTGGAAGAATGTGATTTATAGAAGAACATAATAAATGCTAAGGCAGGAGATGCTTGGTGTACTTAGGAAACATAAGGCCAGTCATTAGTGTGTGGCAATGCACTACTGCATTATCATTATTACCATTATAAAATTTAAGGTCAGAAGACAATTTATATTAGAAAATCCAAAGGATTATCACTCTTTAATACTCAAGTAGATGATAATATCTTTGTGCATATTACTTCTTTCTAACACTGATGTCATTTTTAGTCTAAAGATGAGACAAAACTTTGAGGGTAACTGAGTAATGTAAATTAATAGCCAGCTTAATAGTGCTACACACTCTAGGATAATGTTTGCTTATTAAATCACTGTATTAAGCACTGAGTTTTGCCTTGTCTCATGTTATTTTGACATAATAGATTTGATGCTTTATACTTTGACTACCATAGCTACTGGAAGGATTGCTTTGCAGCTATACTGCAAATTGCTAAAATTGTCCTTACACATGGTTTCTCAAGCAGGAAGTATTCAGATTGGAAGATATTTTGAGAAGAGAAAAGGTTTCTAAGGTCAAATAAGTGCAAGCCGTGATAATTAAAATTGTTGATTATTTTTCTTAGCTATAGACTTATAAATGTGTTGTTGCTAATGTAATGTTGAAATGCCAAGAGAAAAGTATCCCACTAACAACAGGAAACCCATAAGCACCTTTAGGAAACTCTGCTCAGCCAGAACAAATCTTGAGAAATTTTGCCTTGAAAAGACAAGAGCAGTGTTGCTGCAGAATCCCCCCTTAATGGCCATGGACCGGATGAACAGCTGAGTCCTGGATGTCACACCATGGGATCAGATGAAAAAGGGCGGAAATGATACCATTAAAAAATGATAAGTAGAACTTTATAAATTTTTATCACTCACTGCTTTTAATTAACCTTTAGAAGCTATTCATGTAGGAATGCATAGGCCTTGGCTTCTGAATAGAGCAGGATTTAGGACAGCTGTGTTGTTTAATGAGGATTAGTGCCAGCCTCTCTGGCACAGTGTGACTGTGACATTTCCATTTCAAGAATGCAATGTCTACTCAGAGTACCACTAACTGAGCTTCAAGATGGGCCATAGGTACAAATAAAGTATTTTTATTTCTTAATCATTTTTCTTTCATAATCTTACTGATTTTTATAGATATGATTCCTATAATTGCATCATCTTTTAAATTCCAATGTAAGGTTTTATATAAACTCATGGGACAGATCTTTTGTGATGAGCTCTACAGCTTGTTTTTAATGCAACAAACGATTTTTAAAAAATAGCATTTTAATTTTATATTGCAGTATATCAGATTACTCCTAGCAGTTGAGAACATCACATATTTGTTTTGCTTTCTTAGGGTAGGAATTTGGGCAAAGTTTAGGTAGATTCTCTTGCTTAGGATTTCACACAGCCGCAGTCCTGGTGTGTCAGGGCTATGTTCTCATCTGGAGACTCAACCAGGGAAGAGTCTTCTTTCAAAGTTACTTATGTTGTGGAATTTCCCTATGCCTGAGCATGGAAAGTCTGCTGGAGGTTACCCTTAGCTATGGAAGCTATGAAAGTGTCAGGGGGTAAAAGTCTCTCTAGTAAAGTGGAATCTCATATTCTGTACGGTAATTATGGAAGTGCACCTATTAGCTTCTCCACATTTTAGGGTTAGAAGCAAAGGAGCAGGTTCCATCTATCCCCTAATGCCTTCATAGGAGATTATGTACACCCTGAAATACTGAGATGCACAAATCATGGGACTCTATCTTAGAGTGTCCATCACATACAGCATCTGAATTAACAGATAATTTGTGTTATCAAATTGTTTACCAATATTGTACACTGAACAAATAATATAGGGGTTTTGTCCACTAGGGAAAGGAATGAATTCAGGCTTTTATACTAACTGAATGTGTACCCTTGATAAAGCATTTGCTGGCTCTATTTCTTGGTTTCTTCACCTATAATGTAGAGAGTAGTGAGAAAACTAAGGGAAGGTAGGGAAATGGAAAAGAAAAGAAACAAGTTATATTGTGTGCAGGTATAAATTCCCTCTAGGACCAGGGAGATAGCTCAGCAGCATAAGTGAGTGCCTGGCAAGTGCAAGGTCCTGAGTTCAATCTCCAGTACCAAAAAACAAAAACAAATTCCCTATAATGAATATGATCTTTATGTACACCAGAATTTACTAATAAACTTAATTAATGAATTAAACAGTCCTGTGAGCTAATGTACACAAAATGCCAATTGTAGTGTATGTTACAGAATGTATGTTCCATAACAATAGCTTCTCATACAGAAAAAGTAGCAATATGTATCAATGAAATAACAATAACCGCTGCTAGCTAGTGATGGGCATTCCAAATCTTTTTCTATTTTCCCTAAGTGCATATTGAAATATATTCAACACATTTGTCATGTTTAAAATATGAACTATAATGCACATCATCATTCTTAGATTCAGTTCTCATTGGCTGCATCTGTAATTCATTTGATATTGCTCCTCAGTGACATTTCATGCTGTGATTACGCCATATAATGCATCTATTCTCTTTAGGCTCGAGGTATAAGACTTTGCCATATGAGATTCCAATGTATCTGTATTAAGTAATTAACATAGGTGCATAACAGATACTGTCAGCAAATAATAAGTGTTTAACAGAAGGAAAATCTAACTAAGGGTAGAGACCTAACTCAGAGATTCCAAGAAATGATATATGAACAAATAATCTGGGAATACAAATACTACTATCAAGGCAAAGAAAGAAAAAAAGAAAGGAAGAAAGAAAAGAACCAAACAGAAAATAAAACCATGTGTGAAACAAGCAAACAAAAAAGGATTCAAGCTAAAGAATGGTTAGAATGGGGCTGGGGAGATGGCTCAGTGGAATAAAAGCTTGGATGGCAAGCACAAGGGCCTGAGTTCAATCCCCGGTTCCATCAAAAAAAAAAAAAAAAAAAAAAAAAAAAAAAGAAAAAAAAAGAACGGTTAGCAAATTTTGCTGTATCTAAATATCACTTTTTATTAATCCATTAATGAATATTCAAGATATTCTGCTGTTGGCTATGATGAATAAGGCTGTGACCAGTATATATGTGCATTCTATATCTGTATTATATAGAATGTACGCACATCTATTTTTACTTTTCCTGGTAATGGTTGATAAAGCTAGATGGTAATCTAGGCTCACATTTTAAAGATAATGTTGTGTCTATTTACTACACTGTAAGAGATGAAAGGCAAGCAGAAGTATCATCCATGTATGTGGGTTCCTGCTTGCACACCAAAATAGGTTTGGTAAAGACACCCAGCTGTGCCACCAGGACCCACAGAATTGACAGCCTTGATCCTGTAGAAACAAAGATTCCCATGGAGAGATGGAAGTTCGTGTGCTGTGTTGGAACTTCAGGAGTTTTCCTTACCACGTAGTATCCATAGTGCCTTGAAAATCTGGCAAGGTCCTTAACTATGCTTGACTCAGGAAAATGTCACAACGATTTCATAAAATCCATCAGTTTTGTTCTTTCAGAGCTCCTCCTCTTCCAATTGTTATCACAGTAACTACTCCAAAGTGAACTGAGAGATTCTTCCTGCCTGGCCACTTTAACTCATCATGTACTTTAAAATTAGGTTTTCCCCACCCAGACCCTGAGTTGTCCTTCCCTGACATAACAGGATCCTGGTTACTTTCACTTTGTATGAGATTGTCTCACTAATCTTTCTGTTCCTTTATCTTTAGCCTCCTCTGATAAAGATTAAAGAGATAAACATAGACCTAAATACAGTATTAGTCTAAATTACCTTTTAAAGTGGTTACCTGAGAAGTTAAATCCCCTCATGGTGTTTGGGTTTGACAAAGAATGGGAATGGGAATAAATTTCTGCTATTTCAATCCACTTAGGTTACATTTAATATTAGGATTTTGTAATATCAGCTTCCTGTAAACTTAACATTTAAATATCTCTGAATAATATAAAATGGGTTGAATTCTTGAGCCCTTGACTGAAAGCAGTATCTTTGCAGACATTTCACATCAGTATATGTGAGCATTGAGATAGTATATTTACTGTCACTGCAAACAATAGGACTGACTTTGAGCATAAGTGCTCATGTTCTTCCCTGTGAGCTTTGCTCCATGCAGAAAAATCATCCCTTTCCTAAAGACACTATCCTGAGAACAAATTTGCTGATACGCCACCAGAGTATGTTTCAGAGACTAGCTCTGCATGTCCTCAATTCTGGCAAAGCTGAATCTATTAAAAGGAGATTTAGTATTTGTAATCAGCCAAAGCCATTGATTCAGAGTCATTTTAATTATGATAGGTATCTGGAGGAGGACTATTATATGCTGCTAGTATGGAGAAAAGTGCCTGGTGGAAAAATGATTACCATAGTTTGCTTCTATATTTTCTCTGAAGGCAATTACAAAAGATTAACTGTGTACAGATTTTGATCAATGATGATAACATGAGTGAGTACAAAATGTCTCTAGTGACTCTTTCTAGGAGACAATATTTATCTTAATATATAATTGAACAATATGTGCTGAAAGTATATTTCATTATTTTATAGATACTTTTGTGCTGTATTTGCCATGGTTTTCTTCAATAGTTCATTTGCTTCTTACTATCATTAAGGTTATTGGTACCATTGTATACATAATAATCATATTTATCAAAGGAATTTGTATCTGTGTGTGATAGATCTTGATTCTTTTTTTCTTCCATTTCCCCTCTCCACTTCAGCCCCTCTTCTCATCTTTATTTACAAATCTTTGTTTCCATTTTATCCTCTTTTTCTCATTTTTTCTTCCTCTCTCCCTTGCTCCGATTCCCTTTACTTTTGAACAATTTCTTCTTCTTTCATGTTATCTATTATACACTTTGGTTCTTATTTTATGCTTTCAGTTTCACACACCAGAAAAGTGATTTTTTTTTTTTTTGCTGAACCGGGTATTGAACTCAGGCCCTTGCGCTTGCCAGGGAAGCACTTATTCCACTGAGCCATCTCCCCGGCCCCCAGAAAAGGGATATCATATCTCTTTGTCCAGTTTCTTCTTTTTAAAAAAATTTTCTTCATTTGGTATAGGGTCTCACTACACATTCGGGACTCATAGTGATCCTCCTGTTTTCAGCCTCTCCTGTGCTGGGATTGTATGGTGTGCTACCATGCCTGGTCTGGGTCACCAGCTCAGCATGCCCGAGGAAGGGACCGGCACAGCATGTGGTACCCAAGATCAGACCGTTGTCCCTATGCTTGCCTAAGCGGGCTCTTAACTCTGCTGAGCTATCTTGCTGGCCCTTGTCCAATTTATTTCACTTATCAGTATGATCATGAAGTGTATCCTTTTCTCTAGAAATGCCTTAAGTTTATCATTTGTAGCTGAGTATTATTCCATTGTATAAAAATCACATCTTTTTTTCCACTCATCACTTAATGGGCATTTGAGTTGCTTCCAAGATTTGCCTACTCCGCATTATGCTGTGATAAGCTAGGATGCACACACATTGCTGTGGCATGATGCTTCTAATTTCCCAGAAGCTGAGTAGCTGGGTCAGGTGAGACTTCTATTGCCAGTTTTTTGTATTGTTTTTAGGAATATCCACAGTGATTTCCACAATGGTTGCACCAGTCTATATTCTCATGAACAGTGCGGAAGGGTTCCTTTTTCATCTATCTCACTGCCAGGTCTTGTTATTGTTTTACTTCTTGATAATAACCTCACAGAAGAAGAGAAAACAAGGTTAAAATTCATTCAGAAGCAGAAAAGATGTAGAATAGCAAAGGAAATCCTGGGTAGCAAAGACAGGGCTGGGGGCATCATCATCACAGACCTGAAATCATACTATGGAGTTACTGGGATAAAACTGCATAGTATAAGAAAAGAGACAGATGTGACGATCAGTGGATTAGTTTAAAAGATGCAAACACAACTACAAACACACTCATCCACCTTATCTTTGACAAAGGGGCCAAACACAGTCAATGGAAGAAAAGTAATGCTAGAAAAACTGGCTTTCCACATAGGGAAAACTAAAATTAGACTCTCAGCTATCACCACACACTAACATCAAAATAGAGCAAACATTTAATTATTAAAATTAAGAAACTAAATCTGTTTGAAAATAAAATAGGTAGAACTCTTGAAGACATAACTGTAGTCAGATTTCATGAACAAAACCCCAGCTGCATGGATAACACTACAAAGAATCAACAAGTGGGGTCTCCATCTTATTGAAAAGCTTTTACACAGTAAAAGAAATCACCTACAGAGTGAAAAGACCACCCACAGAGTGGGAAAAAAATAGCCTCTTGTCTCTTGAGTAAATAATATCTAGAACATATAAAGGACTGAAAAAAATCAGATCCAGAAATATAAAGGCTGAATCCAAAAATGGGCATGAGAAGAAAATAAAGCTATGAGATGAAGAAGTAAAAATAGCAAATAAATAAATAAATAAATGTTCAACACTAGTGGCCTTCCCAGAGATGCAAACAGCAACAGTGCTGAGGTTCTGTGAACTCCAGAAAGAATGCTTGTCATCAAGAAATCCTGCAATAGCAGCAGTTCTTTCTAATCAAGGGAACTAGATTGTACACCTAAAGTTTGCAAAATGAGTAGAATTAGTGTCCCCTGAGTCTGCCGTGCCAGCCCCGCCCACAGGGTGCACTGAGATGGAGATTAAGGCTGGGTTTGGGGTCGCGTGCCTGTAATCTCAGCACTTGGGAGGCTGTCAACAGGAGAGTCACTACAAGTGTGATCTAATAATGAGATCCTGAGCACACTGTAGACCTTTCCTTAAAATACAAAAAAGAAAAAAGATTAAAAAAAAAGGGAATAAGTGTAAAATTGTTTGAAAGAGAATAAACATATCGCTACTTATTTTGGTAATTTAGAATCTGAATCAGGGCTCATTAAATTAGCATATATGAGCATGGGAGATTTTATACAATTGCTCTATATTTGTGATTCTTGGGTTCTAAAATTAGGAATTAATGATTGATTTTATTGAGAACCTTTAAGGAGAAATATATCTTTTTTTTTTCTCTCTGTCTCTTTTTCAAGGCCATTACAAAATTCAATTTCCTTTCATTTATACTGAAGACTCTTGGCTATTAGTAATTTTTAAATTGGAAACTCATTCTCTTTCCTTTTAAATATTATTATTACATTTGATTTCAAAGTCGTTAATAATAAAAATATACAAAGTACACCAATTTGTTTAAATAATATTTCTTCTCTATGCAAAACAGGGCACTAAATGTTAAGCAAAATATTTATATGGTTTTGTATAAAATTATCAGAAGTCTTTGGTATGGCTTTTCTCACTTTATTCTAAATTTTAATTTCATAATATTCTCTACTTTAAAGCTTGAAATCAATCTTGAGCAGGTTCCACGATCTCCTGTGTATTCTCAGACACATGTGTGATAGGATCTAGCCTACGGTGCTAGATACTGACTCATACTTTTGGTAATTATCAGATAATTCTATATCCATGCAGCCTTCCTATCTCCTTGTTGCTCAGACTATGAGAAAAAACATAATCCAAATGTTACATTTACTTTTGTTTATTGCATGCTTTCACCTAAAAATATTGGTATAATTTTTCAAAGTATGAACTAAAAAGATAACTAATCTAACCCGATTAAATAGAGAAATGGAGAAAAAATTAAAACTACTGATAATTTTGGTGAAATAAATGAAATTTTGGTGAAATAAAGCTGTGTTGTCTCATTAACTTGACTGAGGTGAGGTTAGAAATTAATTTCTGAAATTTTAGTAATCACTGAGATGAGGGAGACATGACATTTTGTATAATTTCTAGAATTCTGGTAAAAACAAGCTGGTAGTTGGAGAGAAACACAAATATGTCCAGTAGTTGGAGAAAAACACAAATATGTCTGATAATAAACACTAATCACTTCTGCCCCATTGAATATGAAGAGAGAATGCATGTTTGGCTTATAGACAGTAATGGTCGAGGTAAACAGCATTATAGGAGCCCACTGTTCATGACTGAACTCTACCAGAACCCAACAGACCAGCAGAAACCAAAAAAGAATCACTCATGCTAAATGCCATATAGACTAGAACCTTAAGGTCCTAATGTAGACCATTCTTTTCTCTAAACATGGAGATTCCACTCTACTTGCATTAACGCATTTAAGTCCCTTCTGCTTTCACTGCTAGGAAAAAGTAATCTGATGCTGTCCATTTATTTTATTATTTTATCCTTTTTCTATTGTTTGTCTTCTTGTTCTTATCTTACAAAACCTATTTCCCAAGACCAGTTAAGTTCGTTTTTCTCTGGAGCAGGCAGAAGGGATAACCTACTGCTTGAGGAGGCATCTGAAGTCAGTCTGGCCTGTGAGACTGATCTGCAGGAACTGAGGATGGAGCAGAGTGGAATTGAATTAGAGGACACCAAGGGCCGGTGTTCAGTGAAGGGTTGATTTGTGTGTAGCGGTTTCTCGGTTACTCTTCTTTCATAGTTGGGACAAATACCTGACACCCAAAATGAAGGAAGGAAAGGTTTATATAGCTCACAGTTCCGGGAGTTTTCAGTCTGTATTTAGCTGGCTCCAGTGCAGAGTGGCACATGGCAGAAGGCAGCAGTTCATGGTGGTGGCAAAGAGCAGAGAGGTAAATGGAGTAGCAGCAACAATGGCTTCAGAGAGAAAGTCTGTCTGTCATATGTTACATTCAGACTGTGCACCCCAGGCTGGGTGTAGCACTCACACCCATAATCCCAGTGGATCATGGTTAATCTCACACTCTGGAAACTCATGACTGCATGAGGTTTTGTGAGGACAACTAGACATAAAGCATAACAAGGGGAAACCCTACCACATTTGTTATCCAAGGTATTCTGTTGAGCAGTGTCAGAGAGAAAAGAAAATAATTTTAATTATTTCTCAGTGCTATAGAGAAAAAAATGTAATATACCTGGAAAATAGTTTAACATTCAAAAAATTAATTTATCTAACACATAGAACTGTCTTTCACTAATGGTTGAGTTTCATTCTCATTAAGTAATTAATGAAGTCCATCCATGACTCAAAAACTCGTTAACCATTAATGAGAAGCATTTTTATTTTTGTGTATTATTACAACTCCTTGTGATTCTAGCAATTCATCAGTCTATTTAGAACAGTAAATGGAGTGTGAAAAGCCACAAAGTACAGGAACCTCAGGGAAATGTAAAGGGTTGATAACTGTTCAGAGAATACATTTTCATACAATGTGATGGACATTTGTTTTTGTTTATTTTTTGAAATGGTATAAATTTTTGAAACATTTCCTTTGCTTGCTGCAAAACTATTGCTGAACTTTCTATCTAGTTCTCTTTGTGTCTATTAATGATATTCTAAATATGAGTATGTGTTTTCTGGCTCCAAAGAACACATTTCAATGTCAAAGTTATTTTCTACAAAGACATTAAGACATTGTTCCTGTGTCACATTAGAATTCAGTAAGCACTTCCCTGGCAAGCACTAAGGCCTCAGTTCAATTCCCGGTTCAGGAAAAAAAAAATTCAGTGGGGATATGCTATTTCTTCAGAGAGAGGTTTCACAAATAAAATCATTCTAAAATATTCTAAAATATTTTAATGAGAAATGAGTACCTTCACTTCAAGTTCGCAGATATCAATCCAAAGATTATTAGCCACAGCTTCTAGAAATTAGAATAACATTTTTATGACATAAATATGGTATTGGTAATTGTGTGTTCAGAGGTACAAAATACTTTACCCGACTTATCCACATTTCAGAATAAAACTCTAGAGGGAAACATTCACCTAAAACAGTAGAGGGTAAAAAAGTAGCACCATGGTTGAATTCTAGACTGGAGACATGAAGTTCAGTGCTGTAAATCTTGTTGATTTAGGTCAATTTATACAGAGCATTTCTTTCTCTAAGCCGGGGTATGGCAGTGCCTACTGGTAGCATTGTAAAGGTAGCAGATAAAAAGATAATGAACAGGAAGAACATATTTTGTGCCTCATGTTAAATGCAAGGGTTTCATGTGAAGTGACCCAGTCCTTGGTCGCAGTCACAAGAGGAAATATCAAACAGAGGGAAAGAGGAGGTCTTGTGGCCTTGAATTCCTCCTGCTTCGCGTGTCGCCGTGTGACCTTTTCTCCCTGCTTCCATCCTGACTGCTGAGATGCTGCCTACCAGAGGCCCTCACCAGAGGCCAAGCACTCGCTACCTCTGCATCTTGAACTGTGGAGCTCAATAAAGGTCTTTTTCAACCATACCCAGCCTCAGATATTTTGTCATAGTAACAGAAAATAGACTATTGCAGGGTTTTTGAACCTGAGTATGTATGGCCAGATACCCCAGACAGAGTATTAAATTTCTTTCCTAAATTTCTTTAAAAAAGGACAAAATCTGACAAAATTTGAGGTGAATGCAGTTTTATACCACAAAGTTTCTTTCCAGGCATATTATAGAATTGGAAGATATTGGTTAGGAGAAGGAAAAATTCAAAGATATTAATCTAATTAAAATTGTAGTCTGTCCTTGGTCTACATAAGCATTAAAAATTAACAGAATTATATTCATTTCATGTCAACTTTCAAGTATATAGGCGCATACCTTAAATCAGTGATTATGATATTTGTGACTGATATTATGCACTGTTTGTATTTATATCACAAAGGAGATTTTGTATTTTATGTATAACTCAGCAAGTATATTTCTAGGAGAACACAGAACTATCCAAAGGCAATGTCTAATTTCTTTTGTTCCGCACTATATTTGTAAAAATCTTCCACACTTATGTATATATCAATAGTTCATTCTTATTGCTCTGTAGTTTTTCATGTGATGAACATATCTTAACTTATTAATTTATGAGTAAACACCTGTGTTTTGCCTTACTGTGTAACAAATTGCCATAAATTTAAAATCTATAAATGTGTGAACACTATCTTATTGTTGGTAGCTCATGGGTCTGGGCTTGGCTACAAACACGGTGTCACAGGGCAAGATTCTCACCTGCAGGTTCGAGTTCTCCTTCTAGTTCTCTGTGGTCCTTAGCAGAATTCAGTTCCTTACATTTGTAGGAGTGAAATCCTGATTTTTGCTCCATCGTTTTATTGTTAATTCTTTTGAATTCAAGGTTTTGTCATATTTCTTCCTAGAAACACAGTTATGTTTCATACTTAATTCATCTCACACCACTTTAAAAGTTTGTTTCATCGTGAACACTTAAGCTACACAAGATGATGTATGTGGACTACATGCAAAAGTAAGCAGATTACTTTACCAAAGAAAATTAATATATTAATCATCTCACATAATTAAACATTTTGCATAATTAACCTGAAATTCAAATATGGTAAAGTGTTGTTCTTTTTTTTTTTTTTTTTTTTTTTTTTTTTTAAAGAACCAGGGATTGAACTCAGACCATTGTGCTGGCCAGGCAAGCACTTACTCTACTGAGCCATCTCCCCAGCCCCTATAGTAGAGTTTTATTATTATTCTCATGTTGCACATTAAATCTCTAGAATGGTCAGGTACTGTTTTTCACTAAAGTTTATCCCACTAAATTTGATATAATTACTGATACTCTAGCTTCTATCTCTACAGTCTTACTGTTTTCCATTTGACAAACCTCTCTTATTTTGTTTTTCATCCTCTTGCTTTCTTTTAGGTTAATCAAACATAGTATATGGTTCCTACCCTTACTTACGTTTTTATCGTTTCTGTTAGTGATTTTTAAACAACTTGCATCTTTGAATTACTACAGTTTAAAGCAAATAAATAATGCTTGAGTGCTTAGTACACTTTGATTCTATTTGTCTCTTTCTGACTTTGAATAATCCATTTTAATTCAAGATATATATATATATATATATATATATATATATATATATATATATATATATGCTCACAAAACCATTGCCATTCCTTGTACTGGAATATTTCTTTCAGTTACCAACATATTTATATGTTTGGTGCTCTTCTTTCCTTCCTGCACTCAAATATTTTTCCTGGGACCATTTGCCTCCAAGTAGATACAGATTATCTCAGTATTTGCTTATCAGACAGTGGCCTTATTTTACAGTTTTTAAAATGACATTCTCACTGAGAATACAATTTTAAGATGGAAGTTGGCTATGTCCAATATTTAAAAAAACATTGCTTCATTGTATAGAATTTTCTGTTTCCTTTTTTTTTTTCCATTACAAAATGTTTTCGTAATATTTTGGTATCGTACAAGGTGCATACATGATATTATACTTACAGACATGATTATAGCAGATGTCTCTAATTAAGAGAATTAGAATGTAGCTGTTTACTTATCTTATTTGTTTTATACCTGAATTATATCACAGATTCAATTGTTAATACTTTCTACGTTGTTATTTTCCTAGTGTTTGTCCATAGTACTAGAAGCCGACATAATATCTTGTCAAACCACTATTAGGGCAAATCTTGCTTCTCATAGAATTATGCAGAAGGACTGCATATTTATCCTAACTAACTGTTTATACACACCCATCATGGTTCTTCCTTTGTACCCCCCTTTTTTTGTCTAGACCTGTCAAAGATGGGTACTCCATTGTCGTTAAACCAATTCAGGTGCCTGAACTCAGCAACACAATCCAACACAGTCCAGCATTCCACTTCAGATAATAGTGAGTTATCTGAAGAAGTTGTTGACTGTAGCCATTTACAGCTCAACTTATTATTATGGTCCCAATTATATACCTCATTTTTGTACTTTTCTGCTGCATGGTTAAGACCAAGATAGAGCACGAGCTACACACCAAAAGATGTAGCTTTTGTTTCTGGTGAGGTCAGTGAAGTCCCATCAGGGTTTATCTTGTAATCTTGTAACTTACTCTGTAGATCCTTTGTGTCAACCATGTGGATGAGTCACAGCCAATGTTTGACCAGTTTGCTCCCTGTGAGAGCCTGAGAGAAAGTTTACTCTCCATGTGACTCTCCCCAGGCACACTATATCTCTTTCCATAATCTCCTTGTTGAGAAAATTTGGAGCTCAACTGAGTTTCATGATGTTGCAGTACAGGTTCTCCTATGTCCTAGTCTTCACTGACCTTGACAGGCTAGGGCCAAAATGTTGGCTGGCCTTGTGGCTCTTCTATTTCTCCAATTCTGATCTGTGAAATTAGGTTGTTAACCATCCAGAAGAAAAGCTGATTAGTATCCTGCAGCATATGCCATTCACTTTCCCTTATCTGACTCAATTGTTGTTAGTTGTTGCTGTACAATTCCATTTGTATTTCTTCTTTGCACTTCTTATACTAGGGAGACTATACAATATTTACACAGGTGTGTCTGGTTTATTTCACTTATGAGTATATGTTCAAGTGGCACCCACTTCAATATAAATGCTTCAAGTTTACCATTCTTTATAGCTGAGTAATACTCCATTATATAGAAATACCACATCTGTTTCAACCATTCCTCATGTGATGGACATCTTGGTTGTTCCCAAAATTTTACTATCACAAGTTGTGCTGCTATAAACATAGGTACACATATATCTCTATGATATAATGTTTTCAGTTGCTCTGGTAAAATTCCCAGTAGGAGGATAGCTGGCTTGAATGGGATTTCCAGACCTACTCTTTTGAGGAGTCTCCACACTGATCTCCACAATGGTTGTACCAGTCTACATTCCCACCAGCAGTGGAGAAGTGTTCCCTTTTCCCCACAACCTCTCCAACCTTTGTTGTTGGTTGATTTCCTTATGACAGCCATTATTTGTGAAGTGAGATGGTATCTCACTGTTGATTTTATTTGCATTTCACAGATGGCAAGCAATGTAGAGCATTTTTTCGTATATTTATTCGCTTCTTTAATTTCTTGCTCTGAGAAGTGTGTATTTGTCTCAGATGCCAATTTCTGCATTGAGTCTTTAAATTTGAGGCCCCTGTTATATCTTAGTTCTTTATATACTATAGACAGAAGACCTTTGGCTGATTGCTTATTAGTTAGGATTTTTTCAAAATTTGTGGGTTATCTCTTCACTTTGTTGACAATTTCTTTTGACGTGCAGAAACTTCTCAAGAAGACTTGATCCCAATTGTTGATTCTTTCAAGTGTTTCCCGTGCAAATATATGTTTGTTCATGTACTCTTTACCTACTCCTGTGTCTTCAAGAGTTTCTCCTACTTTTTCTTCCATGAGATTGGGTGTTTCTGTTTTAATGTTTAGATCTTTAATCCATTTTGACTTTAGCTTAGTGCATGGTGATAGAGCTGGGTCAAGTTTTAGTTTACAGCATGTACAAAGCCAGTTTTCCAGAACCATTCTTTAAAGAGGTTATCTTTCTTCCAGTAAGCTGGTTTGGCCCCTTTGTCAAAGATCAGATGGCTGAGTGTGTTCGCAGATGTCTTTGGATCTTCTAATCTACTCCATTGATGCTCAGGTCTATTTCGGACCAATTACCAATTATGTTGCCAATACCATGTTGATTTTATCACAGTGGTTTGTAGCATAATTTCAAGTCAGGAACTGTACATTTTCTTTATTGGCCAAGATTTCCTTTGCTATTCTAGGTATCTTGTGGTTCCAAATTTTAGGAATGATTTCTCTAGGTGTGGGATGTATGTTGGTGGCAGTTTGATAGGGATTGCATTAAATCTGTACAGTAATTTTGTGCATATGACCATCTTCAAGATGTTGGCTCTTTCTATCCAGGAGCATGGAATATCTTTCCATTTTCTGAAATTCTCTATAATCTCTTTTCTTATGGTGTTGTAATTTTCTGTGAAAAGATCTTTGGCTTCCTTGGTTAGATGAATCCCAAGGTATTTCATTTTCCGCGGTGCTATTGTGCTACAGTATAAGGTTTTATTTCTGTTATTTCTCTTTCAGTGTGCTTGTTATCTGTGTAGAGGAATTCTACTGATTTTTGAGTATTGACTTTGTATCTTGCTATTTTATTGAATTTCTGTATCAATTCTACTAGTTTCATGGTGGAATTTTTTGGGTCTTCCAAGTAAAGTATCATGTCATCTGCAAATAGTGATAATTTAACTTCTTCTTTACCTATTTTCATTCCTTTAATTTCTCCCTCTTTTTTAATGGCTGTTGCTAATGATTCCAAAACTATTTTGAATAGGAGGGGTGATAGAGGACATCCTTGTCTTGTACCTGATTTAAGAGTAAAACATTTCACTTTTTCCCCATTTAGGATTAGATGAGCTTTTGGGTTGTCATAGATGGCTTTTATCAAGTTAAGATAGAGTCTATCTATTCCAATTTTCTGTTGCACTTTGAACATGAGTGAGTGTTGGACTTTGTCAAAAGCTTTTTCTGCATCAATTGAGATGATCATGTGGTTTTTAGGTTTCAGTCTATTAATATAGTGTATTACATTTATAGAATTTCAAATATTGAACCATCCTTGCATCCCTGGGCTGAATCCTACCTGCTCATGGTGTACAATCTTCTTGATGATTTGCTGTATTTTATTTGCTAGGATTTTACTGAGTACTTTTGCATCTATGTTCATGAGGGAGATTGGACTGTCAGTCTCCTTTTTAGTTGTGTCTTTCTCTGTTTTGGAATCAGTATACTTGCCTCCAGAAATGATTTTGGGAGGACTGTTTCCTTTTCAATTTCATTGAAGAATTTGAGGAGTGTAGGGCTTATATCTTCTATAAATTTCTTGTAGAATTCAGCTGTGAATCCATCAGGACCTGGACTTTTCTTTGTCGGTAGACTCTTTATTACATTTCGTATTTCATTGGCAGTTATTGGCTTAATGATAGTTGTTATTTCTTCTTGGTTCAGATTTGGTAATTTGTACCTTTCAGGGAGTCTTTCCATTTCATCTGTGTCTTCTGTTCTGTGAGCATAAAGATTCTCAAAGTAACTATTGATAATCTTCTGAATTTCTGCTGGGTCTGTGGTGATTTCACCCTTTTCATTTCTTATTGCTTGTATTTGAATGTTTTCTTTCCTCTTTTTGATGTGTTTGGCTAGAGGCTTATCAACTTTGCTTCAAAAGAACCAACTTTTTGATTTGTGGATTCTTTGAACTGTTTTCTTCATCTCAACATAGTTCATTTCTACTCAAGTCTTTATGATTTCTTCTTGTTTTTGCGCTCTGTATTTCATTTGCTCTTCTTTTTCTAGATGTCAGAGGTGCAACATTAGGGTTTTTATTTGTTCCCATTCTTTTTTCCTAATGTGTGAGTTCATAGCTATGATTTTCCCTTTAAGAACTGCTTTCACATCATCCCATAAATTTCGGAAAGTTGTGGTTGAATTTTCATTGAATTGTAGATATTGCTGAATTTCTTGTTTAATTTCTTCTGTGACCCATTGATTGCTGAGTAGGGTGTTGTTTAATTTCCATGAATTTAGCGGGTTTGCTGGTTTCTTTGCTGTGTAGCTCCAGTTTCATTGCACTGTGGTCAGATAATATGCATGGGTTCATTTCTGTTTTCTTGCATATACTAAGCATGACTTTTGGACTAGTATGTGATCTACTTTGGAAAATGAACCAAGTGCAGCTGAAGAAAATGTGTATTCAGCTGTGGTTGGGTGGAATACTGTATAAATGTCCACCAGGTCCTTTTGTTCCAAGCTCTCTTTCTGTTCTGCTACTTTGTTGCTAATTTTTTGTCTGGTTGACCTCTCTCTTTAATATAAGCGGGTGTTAACTCCACCTGTTAAGATTGCGGCCTTAGATATTAGGTTTTTCATGTCCATTAAGATTGGTCTTACATAGTTGGGTGTTCCTTTGTTTGGTGGATAGATATTTATGAGTGTTACCTCTTGCTCTTGAATTTTTCTCCTAACCAATATATAGTGGCCTTCTTTGTGTCATTTGATCCTTCTTCGTTGGAAGCTGAGACTGTCTGATAGCAGAATTGCTACTCCTGCTTTTTTCTGAGGTGCTGGGGCATGTAGTATTGTTTTCTGTCCTTTGACTTTGAGCCTATGAATGTCCTTTTGAGTTAGGTGTGTTCCTTGTATACAGCATATTGTTGGATTTTGTTTCCTAATCCACTGTGCCACTCTATTTCTCTTAATTGGAGAATTGAGTCCGTTTATATTGAAGGTTGTAATTGAAATGTGTTGACTTAAGTTTGTCATGGGATTTACCTGCTGTTGTTCACTCCTCTGTATCCTGTGTTTAATTATCTGTCCTTTTTAGTGGGTTCCTTCCATCCTCATTCATGTAGTTCTGGTCATTGTGGTCTCTCTAGAACATCTTTCAGTGACCTATGTAGGGATGGCTTTGTCATCATGAAATTCTTTAGTTGTTCTTTGTTGTGGAAGTATTTCACTTCTCCATCAAACTTGAAAGAGATTTTTGCAAGGTATAATAGTCTGGGCTGGAATTTGTTTTTGTGTAGGACTTGAAGAACTCTGCTCCATGCTCTCCTTGCCTTCATGGTTTGTGTAGAGAAATCGGCTGTAATTCTGATGGATTTTCCTTTGAATGTGAGCTCCTTCTTCTCTCTAGCAGCTTTCAGTATATTATTCTTGTGTTGGATATCAGGATCTTGACTATTACATGTCTCGGTGTGTTTTTACTTGGGTTGAAGTTGTTTCATGTTCTGTATGCTTCAGTTACCTGAATGTTGGTTTGTTTCCTCATATTTGGGAAGTTTTCTGTGATTACTTTGCCCATATTTTTTTATATCATTTGTATTGACTCCTTCATTCTCCTTGATGCCAATTAATCTCACATTGTTTATCTTGGCGTCATCTTGTATGTGATGGATTATGTTTTCCTGCATTCTCGTTGTTTTTAACAGGTCCTTTCTCACCTTTTCACTAGATGCTCCAGCATCCTCTAGATCTGTAACTCTGCCTTTGCTTTCACTCAATCGGTTTTGTAGACTCATGGTTAATATTTTTTGTTCTTCTATATTTCTTTGACTCTGCTTCATGTGTTCTATTTCTTTTCTGTACTGCTCATTCCAGGATTCCGTCATATTTCTGATCTCCTCTACATTTTTTTTAATCCGTGTCTTCTTTAAAGGTAGCTATTAATTCTTTTTCTGCAGAGTTGCTTTCAAATTGGGTTTCCTCCATATATTTCTGGAATTGCTTCTGTATTTCAGATGGCATGATTTCAAAGAATTCTTTTTTGATTTCTGAAATTATTTCTGCTTTGAGTTCCTCATGAGCTTTCTGCTGTTATTTCTTTGCTTCTGACGCTGTTAATCTATATATTTCAGCTGGAAAAGTGTTCTGAGTGAGCGTTGGGTTTCCTCCAGATGTTTCTGGATTTGAGTCTTTATTTCAGATGCTATGTATTCAAATATTTCCTCTTTATTTCAGGCATTAGTTCTTGTCTGAATTCCTCTCTACCTTTCTGCTTTTGTTCCTTTGCTTCCATCATTAACTGATTCATTTCAGCTGATCTAGTGTTCTCTGCACTTACTGGGGAACTCAAGACCTGAGATTGCATTTTTCTCCTTTTCTTTGTCATTTTGTATAATAGTACTGACCTTTGACCTTTGGTATAGAGCTTTGGTGCAGCTATAGCCTTAGTGTGTAATGGGATTCGGGTGCCAGTGTATTAAGTTTGAGATTATCCAGTTATGCTTGACCTGGATCTAGCTGTTGTTTTCAGTTCTTTTTTGCTGCAGCTCCTGTGATTCCCCTGTGTTTGTTCCAGTTAGGGGAGCACTGGGGGCTGCAGAAGCTCTCCCTCACACTCACCAGGCTGGGCGGGGATGGATCGAGTGCCAGGAAAGTCACCAAAAGTTCTCGTTCTCGTGATGGGCTTGGGGGCAGTGGCTATGTGGAGTTGCTGGGTAGGTCTATCTGGGGTGTCTCAGGCAGATCCCTGGCTAGGATGTCTAGAGACTTGAGGCTCTGGATGATGCAGAGCATGCAAGGAGAAGCCAAAGGCTCTCCCTCAGACTCACCACACACTCGCCGAACTTTGATGCCCAGGGAATTGGAGAAATTCCCACTCGCTCAGTGGGCTTTGGGGCAGCGGGTTCTGGGGATTTGCTGGCAAGTGGGCCCTGAGGGCTCAGGCCGGTCTCTTGTTTGGAGGGCTTGGTGGTTTGGGATTTGGATAGCATGTGTGGCAAGAAGTCAAAGTCCCTCCCTCAGACTCACCAGACACTCACTGATCTGGGAAGCAGGGCGAGTCGTGCAAATTCCCACTCACTCAGAGGGCTTGGGGCCTGGATCCAGGAGGCCACTGAGTGAGCCCCGCTGTCTCAGGCCGATCGCTCTGGCTGGACTGGCATGGGGAGTGATTGAGGAAGATTGTGGAGTTGGCCCCGCTGTCTCAGGCCACTTGTTCTGTATAGAATTTTCTAATTTCTGTTGAGAAGTGATCCATTAGTCTTATTGCTATTTCCTTAAAGTTAAACATTTTTTCTTTATATATTTTTAAAATAATTTTTTGAGAAACAAATAGCAATGAAACACTTTCAAAACTGCTTAGTAGGACAGTTTCAATGATTATTGCATTGCATTTTGTTGTCTTCTTGATGGTTATTCTTAGTAGAAGATGCAGACTTTATATCCTGTTCATAAACACTATTAGAGTAAATCTTTCTATTCATTGATTTAAGACAATGTAGCTGTATATCTTTCCTATTTTGAATACACAGATACAAGATAGTCCTTCATTTCTATCTCCTCTTTTCATTTAGTTTTGTCAGAGATGGGTATTCCATTGTTATTTAAATATTGCAGTTGAGGGAATTCAGCAAAATATTCCAATATAGTGCAGTAGTCTATAACAGTATTGGGTTATCCGTAGGACCTTTCAAGGTCAGTAAAGATTCAGGACATAGGAGAACCTGTACTGTAACATCATGTAACTCAGTTCTGACTCAAATTTTCTGATAAAGGAGACTATGGGGCCACAGAGGAAAGTTATTGATGATGTAGAACGTGCCTAAGGAAAATCACCTGGAGAGAAAACATTTTCTCAGGCTTTCATAGAGAGCATATTGATCAGGCAATAACCGTGACTCCTCCACATGGCTGACACTGACAAACAATCAACACACTGCTGTCCAGGGTTTAAGGATAAGTCCTGAGGGGACTTGACTTACCTTGTTAGACACAAAAGCTACACTTCTTGTTAGATAGGTCTAGCTTTATCTTGGTCTTAACCATCCAGCAGAAAAGTATAGAAAGAAAATATAAAAAGTAAAGCCATATTAATATGCCGAGCTGTGAAGGGCTCAAGTCAACAACTTCCGACATTAACTTTTTTTAAAAATGTATTTGGTGTTTGCAGGGTCTCACTACACAGCTGCGCTGGGATCAAGGCATGTGCCACTGTGCCCCTACTCTGGCAGGCTCAGCCCCACCCACATCCCATGCAGCATGTGGTGCATGGGATCCAACCACAGTCCCTGCACTTTCCTAAGCTTATTTAAGTTTGCCTTAGCTTACCCAAGCAGGTACTTTAGTTCTCTGAGCTATTTTGCCAGCACCAGCATTTGTTGTTTTTCCAGCTAAATTTAATATTTTCTTTTTGTTGTATGTTTGCAGTGCTGTACATGAGTAGATTTTTTCCATGTATGTGTCATGCTTGAAGGCTTTAAAACTTTTTAAATCTTTGTGTAGATATGTTTTTTCAGTTCTAGAAAAATATTGCCCAATATATTTTGTAACTTTAATTTTGCTGCTTTTTCTCTGCCTAGTTGTGTGATTAATTATATGTATCTTTTTCACCTTAATCAGGTATTTAATCTTAGCCTTCTGGGACTTTGATGGGGAATTGCCTTAACTTTATAGCTAATTTTGGGAGATTAAGCAAGAGTATTGCAATTCATAGAACAGATACACCTTTGCTCTGAATTTGCCTTTAATAACTCTTAACATTGTATTCTCATATAATTTTTCTCAGATTCATTCCATGTATTTTTTATTTTGTGTTTCCAGAGTAAGTTATACTATTTCTTTAACTTTAAGTTTTGAGGTTCTTTTTTCATGTATACAGAAATTAATTATTTTTATATATTGTCTCATATCATTCTAAGAAATGCTTTTACTACATATAATAACTGTTTATTCATCTCTCTGAGGAATTAACTGAGACAAGTAATGATAAAGGAATGGGTTCATAGTTTGGGATGTTCAAATCCAGGACTAGATGGCTTGGCCTCTTGTAAGGATGAGAGATTACAGCACATCATGATGGGAAAATGTAACAGCAAATGGTCACATCTTGAAAGGGAGAGAAAAAGAGGGGAGAAAATAAACATTTGGGTTCCATTTGAGACTATGCCCCCAGTGACCTGAGAACTTTCTATGAGGTCCCACCCCGCAAAGGTTGTGGCACCTTGCAATAGCACCACACTGGGGACGAAGGCACTTACATTTATGGACCCCTGGGGATCACGACTCATATTCAAATTGCACCAAATGGCTTATTTCTTACACTTTTTTTTTCTTGAACTGGATTGATGCTCTAGTACAGTATTGAATAAAAATGGTGAGAGTAGGCATTCTTGATCTTTTTTTTTTGTTTCTTTGTATTTTAGGGAAGGGTCTACTGTGTGTTCAGGGTCTCATTGGACTTGTAGTGATCTGCCTGTTTCCAGCCTCCCAAAAGGTGGGATTAGAGTCTCATTTGGCATCTCAGCATACCCCTAGGGTGGGGCTGACTTGGCAGCAGGCCGAGGGATAGAACCCTGTCCCTGCGCCTGCTTGCAGGCACTTTAATCAGCTGAACCACTTGGCTGGCCCCAAGTGGTTCTTGATCTTAAGGGGGAAAGTATCCAATTTTGCACCATTCAGTATATGAACAATAAGTTTTTCCTAGATATCCTTTATTAGGTTGAAAACACTAGTGAAAATTTTTGCTTTTTAATTAGATTAGTGCTACATGAGGGATATTTCAAAATTATATGGATAATTTTCTGATATAATATGGATAAAAGTGTCTAAAATTGGGTAAATAAATGAACGTATTCTTTATGTTTTTTGAGTTTGGGATCAAGTATTGCCTTAATAATGATCTTATTAAATAAATGCCCTCCGTGTAAATAAATAGTCTTGTGTGTTTATTAACTTGTAATGTAAAGTCTGAGAGTTATTATAAAATTAAGTGTTGAACTATCTTTTCTCACAGGGAAATGAAACAGGGGCAAGGCAATTTTTTAAAATGATCTGTTACTTCAGTCACCTAAGATAAACTTTATATCTCATGGTCTATGTTCATTGTATATTGATATTTTGAAAAAACTATAAAGTTTATAGCAGTTAGAATATTATAAAGTTTTCGTGATAACTGAGAACAACATAAATACAATAGCTAAATTTTCTTTAGTGTTTCTACAATAGTTCAATTTTTTGATATTTAGACAATTATTCAGATAAACTTTAATACACTTGTTTTGTATCTTTAAAAGAAATGCTTTCTAAATATTTAAATACTTTGAAGGATTTCTGAAGCATAACTAATTTTTGAGATAATTTCTATTTGTTGACATTTCAGACACAGCGATGATTATTCTATGTGTCTACCACATAGGTTACTGTTGGGAAAATAAAAGCCATTCGAAGCTATTCTGTTCAATGAAGTGTTCAAAGACATTCAAAAATTCTTTCAAATCAGTTGACTATACAGCATAAGTTGAGAACTGAATCTGTCTAAATAACTGTCAAAACCATAATTTTATGTAAATAAAAATAGTATGAAAGGAAGAAAGTAGAATGCCCATGAATGCACATTTGCTTCTGGTGTTTAACTGCATGTATGCTTCCCATTAGTTCGTTATATAAATGGAAAGGACCTGGGAAGTCTCTGCAGTATAACTTAGATGTGTGCTGCTCTGTACTTGCAAAGTCTTTGCATTAGCTTTTCTGGAGTTTTGTTGCCAGCTAGTTAGTAACTAATCCCTTTGTAATTCTATTTTTGATATTCGTAACTATCATTCCTCATAGAAATTCTGTCTGGCTGCCTACTACAGTCTCTAGATTCATTTCATCCCTTTTCTGTTAAAGTAGGACATGGCATATATTGGCCTTAGACACAGAGTGAACTGGAATTCCAATAGGTGTAATGGTACCTACAGTGGCAGCAAGGTATGATCCAAATATGTAAAATGTGACAATGGTCAGTCAGAGTGGAACTCAGAATTGGTAAATCATAACAAAAGTACCAAGTAGGCTGTACTGGGTCAGCCAGTTTTTCCCAAAGGAGCTGAAAACATTGTATCATAGAGATACATGTGTACCTATGTTCATAGCAGCGCAACGTGTGATAGCAAAATATTGAAAACAACCAAGATGTCCATCACATGAGGAATGGTCGAAAAAGATGTGGCATTTCTATATAATGGAGTATGACTCAGCTATTAGGAATGATAAGTTTGAAGCATTTATACTGAAGTGGATGCCACTTGAAGATATACTCATAAGTGAAATAAACCAGACACACATGTGTAAATATCGTATAGTCTCCCTAGTATAACAAGCAAAAAGCAGAAATACAAAAGGAAATGTACAACAACAATTAAAATCAATTGAGTCAGATAAGGCAAAGTGAATAGCATATGCTGCAGGACACTAATCAGCTTTTCTTCGGGATGGTTATTAACCTAAGTTCACAAATCAGAGTTGGAGAAATAGAAGAGCCACAAGGCCAGCCAACATTTTGGCCCTAGCCTTTCAAGGTCAGCGAAGACTCAGGACATAGGAGAACCTGTACTGCAACATCATGCAACTCAGGTGAGCTCCAAATTTTCTGAACAAAGAGATTGTGGAGCCACAGAGGAAAGAGATTGAAGTTCTATAGTGTGCCTGGGGAGAGTCATATGGAGAGAAAACTTTCTCTCAGGCTCTCATAGAGAGCAATCTGGTCAAGCATTGGCCGTGACTCATCCACATGGATGGCACAGACAAAAGATCTACAGAATAATGTACAGGACTACAAGATAAACCCTGAGAGGACTTCACTGAAGAAGTCTTTCACATAAGAAACATAAAGTACATGTGTTGCTATATAAGTCTTGCTCTATCTAGGTCTTAACCGTCCAACAGAAAAGTATAAAAATGAAGTATACTTCGCGGGGCCATAATACTAAGCTGAGCTGTAAATGGCTATGGTCAGCAACATCTTCGGATAACTCACTATTGTTGCGGAATGCTGGACTGTGTTGGATTGTGGTGTCGAGTTCAAGCACCTAAGTTAGTTGAATGACGATGGAGTGCCCACCTTTGACAGGTGTAGACAAAGGAAGGGGTATAGAAAAAAACACATCATGATGTGTGTGTATAGACAGTACAGTTGGTATAGATAATGCTGTGCTTCTACATAATCCTATGAGAGGTAAGATTTGCACTAATGGTGGTTGTACAGGATATTATGTCGGCTTCTAGTACTATGGTCATCCACTAGGAAAATAATTATTGAATTTTTGATATAATTCAGGTATAAAAAATAAGTAAACAGCTACACTCTTAATTTACTGATAAGTGACATTTTCTATAACAATGTCTGTAAGTATAATATCATGTATGCACCTTGTACAATACCAAAACATTATGAAAACAGTTTGCAATGTATTAATTTATTGAATCTGTCTTGTTAAGGTGTCGTAAAACTGTCTGATTGATATTTGTACTTCAATAGAATTAAAAATAAATAAATAAAAAAGAAAAATTAAAAAAAAAACAAAAGTACCTCCAGAAGTACACCTAACAAACAGAGTAATAATTTGTAATAAAAATAAGAGTAGCAGAAAATACACATTATCTGGAAGCCATTCAGAAGGACAAATCAGAAACAAAATCTTGGTATAGATGAGATTGTTTTTTAGCAAGTCTAAATGAATTCACCAGGAAGAATATAATTATCCTATCAAATCAAAAGGATAAATTTGAGAAAAAATAGATTTTTATTTTGTATAACAGTTATAATTCAGTGCTTCCAGCCTGAATTACTATTGAAAGATAAATAATGCTAGATAAACTTATCAGTAAAGTTGGCAGATACAATAAAAATAATGTAAAATAATATGAAAAAACTAGGCTAAGAAATAAAAATAGCAATAGTTAAATTTGAGCATTGTTCAATTTTTTTTTTTACATGGACTCTATCTTAACTTGATAAAAGCCATCTATAACAACCCAAAAGCTCATATAATCTTAAATGGGGAAAAACTGAAATCTTTTACTCTTAAATCAGTTACAAGACATGGATGTCCTCTATCACCCCTCCTATTCAATATAGTGTTGGAATCCTTAGCAACAGCCATTAGAAAAGAGGGAGAAATAAAGGAAATAAGAATAGGTAAAGAAGAAGTTAAATTATCACTACTTGCAGACGACATGATACTTTACTTGGAAGACCCCAAAAATTCCACCAAGAAAGTACTAGAACTGATAGGGAAATTCAGTAGCGTAGCAGGATACAAAGTCAATACTCAAAAGTCAATAGCATTCCTCTACACAGATAACAAGCACACTGAAAGGGAAACAATAGAAACAATAGCTTTTACAGTAGCACCGTGGAAAATGTTCAATATCATAAATATGAAAGCAAAATAAAGGTGAAAGGGTACACCCTAGTATAACAAGCGAAAAGCAGAAATACAAAAGGAAATGTACAACAAGTAAAATCAATTGAGTCCGATAAGGCAAAGTGAATGGCATATGCTGCAGGATACTACTCAGCTTTTCTTCTGGATGGTTAACAACCTAAGATCACAAGTCAGAGTTGGAGAAATAGAAGAGCCACAAGGCCAGCCAACATTTTGGCCCTAGCCTTTCAAGGTCAGCGAAGACTCAGGACATAGGAGAACCTGTACTGCAATATCATGAGACTCAGGTGAGCTCCAAATTTTCTGAGCAAGGAGATTGTGGAGACACAGAGGAAAGAGATTGAAGTTCTATAGTGTGCCTGGGGAGAGTCATATGAAGAGAAAACTTTTTCTCAGGCTCCTCACAGAGAGCAATCTGGTCAAGCATTGGCCGTGACTCATCCACATGGATGACACAGACAAAGGAACTACAGAATAATGTACAGGACTACAAGATAAACCCTGAGAAGACTTCAATGACCACATAGGAAATATAAAGTTCATGTGTTGGTATATAAGTTTTGATCTACCTAGGTCTTAACCATCCAGCAGAAAAGTAT
>PVKA01017689.1:5767-45362 GCA_004027165.1 Ctenomys sociabilis
TCTCTCTCTCTCTCTCTCTCTCTCTCTCTCTCTCTCTCTCTCTCTCTCTCTCTCTCTCTCTCTCTCTCTCTCTCTCTCTCTCTCTCTCTCTCTCTCTCTCTCTCTGGCTGCTGCATGCACCAAAACAAAAAGAGGCATCAAAAAGCAAAAAGGAATACCAAAACATGGTTATTTTCTCACTGGAAGAGGAGGAAAGGCAGAGACATCACTAATGATCTTTGGGAGGAGGGAGGCCTAAGCTATCACAGTTTTGCCAGATTTCCTCTCCGCACAGGAATCCCTTAAGACTCTTGCACCTTGCAGCCTTGCTGGGAGTGGTACTTGGGAGGAAGAGCAGGAACCATGAAAAGGAAACAGCTTTGCTCCCACCAGCTGTCCTCCTGGTTGCACTGATGATAAGAGCAACATAATGAGCAAAAGTATTTAACCCAAGTTCTAGAAGGTGACCGACAAGGAGATTCCATCACAAGGTGAGAGTGAGCTCTCAGAGACCACAGTAAGGCAGGAACACTGCGGGGGCCATGTTGGATGAAAGAGGAAAATATAAGAGAGTCTTGTTGTTTTTAAAAACACAACCACCAGCTACACCTGGAGATGCATGCCCAGAATCCCAGTTCTCTAAGAGGCTGAGGCAGGAGTACCACAACTTCGAGACCAGTTTGGTCAACTTTACAAATTAGTGTGAACAAATAAAAAAATAGAAAGGGCTAGGGATGTGTGACGATTCTGGGTTCAATCCCTAACACCACACACACACACACACACACACACACACACACACAACACCAAAAAATTCCCACAACCACAAAACCCATATAATGTGGATTTAAAGAACAGCAGCATCCTTCCATTAATTACATAAAGCCTCATCTTCAAATAAGACCTAAGCTAATGGTCAGAGCCAGGGTCTCACACCCATTTAAATAAAATGCAATTTCTTTCTGAAAATTCTAAATACGCATTGTCCGGTCCTGTGGCAGATGGTCCCCTAGATGACCATGTCACCCTTCCTTGCCTGTGTGAACATGCTATTTCACCCACCAGAAAGTGGACATTGGATTTGGTGACTTTGTGATTTACCAGGACCAACATAAGTCCGTGTGTAGCACTGAGTCAAGTTGGGCCCCTGCAGCCCGTAGACACCAGGAATAAGCATATGGCCTTTACTGACTAGCTCAGTAAGATGTTAGAAAGAACTTCTTGCAGAGTTAGGGCTTGAGGTAGGTGATTTTAAAAAACTAAAATAAGTGGGATTCAGCTGTCAGAAAGTAGGGATAATTTAATGATTGAAATAATTTGAATGTAGAAATCAGAAAGAAAAGTGCAAGGATTACACTATAGTTAGTAAAGTAGCAACATGTATTCTTATCACACAATATTCTTGGGCTTGATTATGGAGCAAGTTTTATGTTTAGTTGTTATTGTTGTTTGACTCGAACTTGGTCGTGCAAAGACCTTGTCTGATGTTAGTCTTCAAAGAAAATGTTTGTTTGTAATAAGAAAACTCCATAGTCTGATACATGATATTAAGACATCACCTAGTAATTCCAATATAACTCCCAGCCAGCCCACCAATGTCAGTGTCAAGGGTTGTTTCTCACTTCTATGAATCATAAATTTTAAGAGTTTTGATTGTACCTAATTTTTCCTGGAATAAGGCAGCTATGGTGTGAGAAGTTCAGTTATTTTCTACCGTACTAGAAAAACGGCCAAGCTGGTCACGTGGAGATAGCACAAAACAATGAAAACAAGAACTAAAATTCTAGTGGGACTGACGCAGGCAGCTCACCTAGCCAGCACTTCTGGGACTACTTCAGTTGAGACTTCAAACATGATGGAACCAGTACTAACTATCCTTGTTGTGATCTAATAAGATTCCTGGTCCACAAATCCAGAGAAATTAAGTGGCTCTTGTTTTAAACCGGTGTGCTTTTGTGTCGTTTAGTACAGAGCAATAGATAACAAGCAGCCAGCCAGTTTAGGTTGGTATGCTGTTGTATTAGGGATCGTCCAATAGAATCAGTGTATGAAACTGGCTTACGTGGCTTTGGAAGCTGGGAAGCCCTGCGATCTGATATTGGAAGCCGGAGGCCTGCAGTCAGAAGTCTAATTCAACTTGAGTGTGATGGTCTAAGGGAGGAAAGGTGTAGATTCTAGTCCAAGAGCAGGTGAGCTGTCCCAGCTCAAGAAATTAGGCAGGAAGAAGAGGGTTGGGAAGTCTTATTTCTCATAACTTTTGTTCTATTTAAATCCCCAAAGAATTAGAAATGCCCTTCTGTGTGGCAAAGATACAGGCTTTCTTGAGTCCACCAATTCAAATGATGACCACTTCAGGGAACACATAGACACACCAAGAAATAACATTTATGTAAGCATCTCAGGGCCCAGAGAAGTCGTTGGATAAAATTAACTATCACGGTGATAAATAGTTCTTTCTCTATCCAATTGAAATGAAAGAATCAGGCACTGCAAAGATCATCCTTTAAAAATTTTAAGACTCAGCATAGATTCATGTAGATAAGAGCCCCTAATATTTATACTACAGGAGCAAACTTTAGCACCTCATAACTCTTGAAAGAAGACTATATAATAACTACAGCTTTGAATGAAAATATACAGTATGTCACTGTGCTGAGACAAAGAAAAAAGGAAGCTGCCAATCTGTTGACAATCACAGCACTCTAATCATCGCCAGAGTTGTTGTGGAATTTCTCAACAGAAATCAGTCCCAGAAAAAAAGTGGCATAAACTTCCAGGAGCATGCAGGGATTGGAGCCAACATTTTGACCCTTCCCAATACACTCGTCCTTCCCCAGAGCAGAGCCTGGCTTCCCTGGTAGGGCAGATGTACCAGGGTCAGGGGCACCCCAGGGTCCCAGCCTGGACTCAGCAGCCCAGTGAACATCCATCAAATCAGAACAACAGCCCCGCTGCACAGATAATCCCTTCTTGGGGCCTCAGGAAATGTCGTATACACAGCAGTCATTATTTTCAGTGCCAGAAGTGTCATGGCAGTCAGCAGGGATCTCGGAGGTCTCTGGGTAACCATCAGCAGCAGTGTCAGCTAAATTCTGATTTACAGCACAAATAGAGGAAAAGAACACAAGTAAATTTCTCACCGCCCACTGTGCTTTCAGTGGAATTTTTGCCTTTGGGACAAAGGTAAGTTGTATAGGTAACAAAAATATGAAATGGGACAAAATCCTAACCCTTTTTGGTGCCATTTCTTTGCTTCCCTTCATCCTTACTGGGTTACATTCAGAAGCATTAGCTCTGCAAAGGCTTGCAGCTCTCTCTGCCCTACCTACATGATCTAGTTCAGCCTAGCCCAATAGAAAAACAATATAAGCCACAGATACAATTGTTAATTTACTAGTAGCTACCTGAAAGAGCATAGATACGATCAGTTCTAGTACTATTGTATTTAATTAAACAACTTCAAAATTGCATCATTTCAGCAGATAATCAATATAAAAGACTTTAACATTAAGACATGTAGTAGCATATTTTACTTTCATTTGAATAGTTGTTATAGAAATCCAGTATAGCCGGGCGTGACGGCGCAGGCCTGTAATCCCAGCACTCGGGAGGCTGAGGCAGGAGGATTGTTGTGAGTTCAAGACCAGCCTGAGTTACAAAGTGAGCTAAGGCCAGCCTGAACTGCATAGTGAGACCCTGTCTCAAAAAAAGACAAAAAAAAAAAAAAAGAAAAAAAGAAACCCAGTATGTTTTTGATACCTAAATATAGAATATTTCAATAGAAATAATACATTCAAGTGCTCGTATGTTGTCATATGTAGCACTGACTACCATTTCAATGGCACATCTCAAACTTGACAGAAACCTCATTCTAGTATTCCATTCTTTCAGAAATCACCTGGTGACTCTGCCCAGGAAGTTATGCCAACTATGAGATTAGATGCACTTTCAGTACCATATATTGCTTTATTGGTATTAATCAAGGTACAAAAGGACTTGATAAGAATTTCCAGAATCCAAAGACTCCAGCAAGTGTCTCCATCACCCAATGTGGGTTCTGATCTTTGTGCGTGAAGGAAGAAAGTATGAAATTTAACAAAAAAAAAACTTTACAGAGCTCAAAACTGATCCTGATTTGGTTTAATTTTAATGTAACTTAATTTCCAGAAGGACTTATAAAGTAATAGTAAACCATACCTAAGAAATGTCAGAAGCTATTCTATAGATAACACTAATGATATAAATTCTCACTTTTCTAAAAATCTTACCTTAACAGAAGAAAATTCTAAGTAAAATGGCAACCATCCATAAAAAAGCATATAGTAAAAAGTCAAATTAAGGGGCTGGAAAGATGGCTCAGTGGAATAAACGCTTCCCTGGCAAGCACAAGGGCCTAAATTCAATCCCTGGTTCTGAAAAAAAAAAAAAAGTCAGATTAAAAAGTGCGGGACACATTACACAGTGTGACAAGAGAACAAATTTTGAAATCAGACAGATCTAGCTTTAAAGCTGTTAACTGGGGCACATGCCCCCTGGCACCAGCAACCTTAGGTGATGGAAAATATCACTTCTCTCATGAATTTGAACACATCTAATATCATGTAAGATTCAGTAGACAAAAATTATTTTCCCTACATGCTATTCTAGAACAAACACCAATAATCTTGTCCACATAAGCTGCTACCACATTGCTCAGTGAAAGCCTCAAGAACAAGACGAGAGTGCCCTAGTGCACTGTGTGCCCATTTGAGCCAAAATGCTGTCCTTAGGGCCTCTGCAAGGCACCCACTTCCTTTTGCAGGTGTGCACCTCCTTGCAAGGCATCCTGGGAAGCGCACTTTCAGAGAACTCAGCTCTCAAAGGAGGAAATGAGCTGTCATTCACAAAGTTCAATTTTCTTCTCAGTCATAACTGTAGTTCTAGAAAATTATATTCCTACTCCAAGAACACAACCATTATATCATGACTTTGCTAATGATGCGAGTTATAACAATCCTGCCCACAGATTAATCACTTCCTGGTTAAGTGTTTGCCGCCTCCTGAATCAGCTGCGGCCTTGGAGAGGCTGCAGACCTGAGGCCAGCTAACCTCTCAGCTGAATGTTGGGCAGGAATCGGTACTGAATGTGACAGGAGCAGACAGTCACCTGAAACAAGGCCAGGCCTGTATATCATATTCCGTGCTCAAGAAAATAGAGGATTGGAGAGGGTAAGTAACAACTGGTCTAGTTCTCACCCAAGCTCACAGCCCATGTCTCATTGCTATTGCACAGCTCCAGGGCCCAAGACACACCCTGCGCTACTGAAAAGGAAGTGCTGGAAATACTTGCTGAGCGCAGAACTCACAAGAGAACCAAGGCACTCCCAAACGCGGTCTGCTATAGCTGTAGTTTTCACCCTTCACTGCACAATAGAATCACTAGGGAGAATCTTTTCGAAAGTGTCACCTATTTCTGACAGATTGATCGGACCTTGCCATTTTTTTAAAGCTCCCCTGATGTTGCTAATGTGCAGCTGGGGTTAAGAACTGCCCTAGTTTTGTGGTTCTTAACCTTGGCTGTGAATTAACATTGCCTGGGGGATTTTAATGACCCATTGCTCAGGCTACACCCCCAAATCAATCAAATTCAAGTATCTGCTTCCTAGTTGATTCCTACATGCAGACAAAATTTCAGAGTTATGCACCATAGAAGTATTTCTCAGATTACCATCTGCACTAAATCACCCAGAGAACATGCCAAATCCCAGATCCCGACTCACGGATCTTGGATGGGCTTGAGCTTGTGGACTTCTGAAGTATGCTCAGGTGATACCAGTGCTGCCAGCCTGAGGATGGCATTGAGGGTAGTAAAGTACTGTTGTGTCCCTCCTTTAAGGACACCTTGCTGGAGTCCATAGTGACCTTGAGTTAGCTGCTTATGTTTACTGAGACTAAAATTAACCCATCTGAGGACAAAGTAAGTCACATTTATTTGGGGTCATTAGAACTGCAACCCAGAAAAATACAGATTCAAATAATCTTGAAAATGTGCTATGAGATTTTACAAAACTTCAACTATATTCATAGCTGTGAACTCTGGGTGGGGTAGGACTACATCATTTGTTAGCCCACTCTCATCACTAGTGCTGTCAGAAGGTAAACTGTCCTACGAGGGCTTTGGTACAGTCTGTGTGTAGTTTAGCAGAAGGGAACTGTTATATAAGGTGGTGGGGGATAGCAGTGTTTCTGAAATCTGTAGTTTGGCACAGTTTAAAGATTAGCTTACATGAAGATGGTTATAGCTTATATCTAAATGTCTCCCCAAAGCCTCATGCAGTCATTTGTGGAGCTATACAGAGATGGCTAGCTGGAGCTAGGCTGTGTGATGAGACTCAGGACATGACACTGGGACTGACTCACGGTGTACTGCTAGGTTGAAGCGCGACACACCTTGAGCGGGAGTGCTACTTTCCCTAAGAGTGGACACCCTGGATAGAACACAGGGGACAACAGGAGAGGTGCTGTTGCCATTTGCTGTCATTCCTTGATGTTTTACTACTGCCACAGTTCTGCCTGCCGTGAAAGATTTCTCCTCTGCAACAACCTTCTGCCATGCCTCTCTGCCTTGGAACCAACCAATTATGAATTGAAACCTCTGCAAACCGTGAGCCACAGTGAACCTTTCCTGCTCTAACTTTGGGTGTCATGTATTTTGTCTCAGCAATGAGAAAAGTAACGAAGACAAGAGACTGAGAGGTGAGCATGTCTATGGATCAGCACAAAGACTGAACCGTGGACAAGTCTGAGGCCAGCACCATTTCAAGAGCTTCAATCTTATTTCATTTTTATTTTCCTCTTTATTAATGGGTTGTAGCGAAGGGCTGTTTCTAAACAGCTTTTAAAATACTGCAATTGTTGTTTATAGCGAAGCTCTTTGCCCCTGCAGCTATGGTGAAGATCGGTTTCATGATTTGTTCATGTGGGAAACAGAACTGCTTCGTGATTAGGAGTATAACTGCCAGGTCTGATACTGTAGCTTGGAAACCTACCAGGGGCACTCAATAACTGTAAACCTCAGGCAGTTTTCTGGGCCCAAGGCCTCGGTTTCCTCACATGAAAATTCAGAGATGAAAGAGTCTGTACTTATAAATACATATGTAGAGCTATTAAATAAGCTAAGACATGGAAAAGAAAACAGCGCCAAGCATGTTGTATGCACTCGGGGTGACAGAATTTACTGTTATTGAACATTTTGGATCTTTCTTGAGCTGCAAAGGTCGAGATTGCTGGAGCTCAACCACCTGGGTTCAAGTGCACCACTGCCCCTGCTCTCAGCATGACTTAGGCAGCCTGCTGCACCTCGCCGCACCTCAGCTTTCCCGTGTGCAAATAGAAATAGCGAGAGCACCTTCTCCCTAGGTTTCTGGCAAGGATACATGAAGGTAAAGATGCAACATATGTTTATGAGTGTTGTCATTATCATTATTATGCCCATGTGCACAGCGCTGGGAGGTGCAGAGGTAAATAAGGAACTTAAAGCGTGGCCCTTCGTGGAGGTAAAGGAAATCACAAATGTAAGACCTGTGATTTAATGAGGTTTTTACAATGTCTAGTCATCCTTGAAGAGCAAGCCTGAAAGAGGAAATTCTGTCAGTTAATATCTCCGGCGTCTAAAGTCGTTCTCCTGTTTCACAGCCATTATTTTTACTCTTTGCTTTAGGCCTTTCATTTGCTTAAAACTGATGGCTTGAAAAGAGAAATTTATCCAGATTCCCTCACCAAGCTGACAGTCCTCTGCCACTGCTATTACACTGATTTATCACCATCCTTTCCCCGCTGATTCTGACAGGCTACAGAGGGGTTTACTGTCTTACATCTTGACTTTGGTAGACATTCTCCCAAAAAAAGCAGCTCATGGCTCCCAATTTTACATCATAAAAGCCGTATTCCCTGGTGCAGCTAAGTGAAAACCCAAATTATGTCAGAAACATATTAAACTTATCATGTAAGATAGATAATTGTGACATAATTCCCATATATGTTACAAGGAAAAAATTCATCTTATCAAATAGTTACAATGATAAACCCTAATATGTAGTAGTGTGTTCCCTAATTACCAGGGCATTTATGAGAGATTTAAGGAGTACAGCTCTCAATTCCTGGAAATATTTGTTTTCTACTCACCACACTTTTAATGTTCTTCCCTCAAATTCAAGAGCCCAGGAAAAAAAAATAGTTGTCATGAATAGGCTTGAATGTCATGCAAGTTTGAGATGATTTTTGTGGTAGTTTTATTTTAAAAAAAAAAAAGCATAGAAAAACACCATAAATTTGGTGGCTTAATCCAACAGAAATTAAATCTAAATTCTGGAAGTGAGATGCTTGCACATAAAGTTTGGCAGGACCTCCAAAATCTCTGGAGGAAAAGAACAACTTCTAATGGGGCCCAAGGTTCCTTGGCTTGTGGTTCTGTCATCCTTCTCCCCGTCTCCCTCTTTCAAGTTACTTATGAAGACACCTGTGTTACACAAATCTGATGGAAGAACATTGCTTTGGAGAAGATTCTGGCCCCCAGAAGACCAGACCAAACCAGACTAAGGTCATTTCTACTAAGTATGTAATTAAACTAAACTTTAGAACTGGTCAATTTTTAGTTATTTATTTATTTATTTTGGGTACCAGGAATCACATGCTTGCACTTACCAGGCCGTCCCTCCTGCCTCATGCCACCGAGCTATCTTCCTGGCTGAAACTGGCCAACTTTTTTTTTTTTAAATGATAGAAGATTCCAGTCAATCTATGTGCTATGATTTGGATCTGAAATGTGCCCCAAATAAATGTCTCCTGTATTTAGAGGTATGGCTTTCAGAAGATAACTGGATTGTGAACATGCTGCACTTAGTGGGTGAGCCCACTGGGCACTTCTGAGCTGAATGTGCGATTAGGAGGATGGGTCTTGTGGGGCTGAGCCCCAGAAGTGTGTGTTCTTATACTCTTGCCCTTGGAATGTCCCTTCTCTCATTTTCTTCCTCGTTCCCTCCTAGTCTCTCCCTTCCCACTTCTCTCTCTCTCTCTCTCTCTCTCTCTCTCTCTCTCTCTCTCTCTCTCTCTCTCTCTCTCTCTCTCTCTCTCTCTCTCTGCCATGGTAGGGCAGATTTCCTCTAGTGTATCCTTCCACCATGATGTTTCTGTCATGGGCCAGCTCATCATAGACTGAACTCTTCGAACACATAAACCAAATAAGCCTCTTGTTATAGTTTGGATCCAAAATGCTCCCCAAATTCTCATGCATGTAGAAGATGACTTGATAATGGGGTATGCTGCCTTGTTCTTTGGAGGTGGGGAGCACCTCCAGGGGTACAACCTGTAGGAGTACAATCTTCTTCCCAGCTCCTCTCTTGTCCCTCTGCCTCTGGCTGTCATGGGTTGAGCAACCCTTTCTCCACCATAACCCTCTGCTCCCTTGTTTTTGCCTTGGAACCCACTGATGCATGGCCCAAAACTATTAGCCTAAATAACTCTACCTTCTTCTAAGTTTCAGGTGCTGAGTATTGTGTCTCAGTGATAGGAAAGTGACCAATACATCTCTCCTGCTTTAAATTACATTATTGGGTCTTTTGTCCTAGCAACAGAACACTGATTAATACATGCAGTTATATATTAACAAAGTCACTATTCTTTTAACCCCAAGGGAAGCAATTTTGAAATGACACACTTCCCTTCTCATGATCTGCTCCTGCTTTTCTTCAGTAACTTTCTGCTGATAAAGTTGGCCTCTGCTGACCAACTCATCAGAACAATTATTGTGTTTCATAGAGTGAGGTGTTGCCTAATTCTAAAGCCACAAAGGAAAACTAATTAGATTTTTAAACTAAATTTGGAGGGGCTCTTTTTTGATACTTATTATTGAATTTAAAGTCTACCTGGATAATACAGAATGCTCTCATTCCAAGATCCTTAAATTAATTTCATTTTCACAGAACCTATTTCCCAGAAAAAAAGTCACATTCCTAAGTTCCTTTGAATAGAATATGGATATTTTTGTTAGGGGTCATGATTCAATCACTATAACATCTGAAGTTCCAAAGTATCTGCAACTATAACAGAGCAGAAGCAAGTGCAGATCCTTTGTTCCCCAGATGAGATGGAGCCCTTGAATTAAATGCACTTAATTCCTAGCTCTAACCAACAAGGTTTTAAAAGTAAGAGATCTTGACCTTTTTCTCTACATTTATTCTTTTTTTTTTTTTTTTTCTGTATTTTAGGACAGAGTCTACAGGGTGTGCATGTTCTCAATACACAAATCAGACTCGTAGTGATCCTACTGTTTTCAGCCTCCCAAGCACTGGGATTACAGGCATGCACCACCACACCCAGTCTCACTCACCATCTCAGTGTGCCTGGCAGGCGGGGCCAGCACAGCATGCTGGGGTTGGAACCCCAGCTGCTGCACTCTGCCTAAGCAGATGCTTTAATCGGCTGAGCTATCAGACTGGCCCTTACATCTTCTATTCTCACAGAGTCAAAACTGGCATCTTCAGTGGGCCAAGCCAGGATGCTACTAGCTACAAATCACCTATCTTTGATGTTAGCTACCCAGCTTCAGCCACCTGGTATCCACAGATGGAATTGCTCGTTTCCATGCAACGCACTTTTGCAAGCCCTACACTCTGAGCAGCTGGGTCCCATCCCATCCAAGCCAACAGTCACTTTGTGCAGGAGTCTATCTAGGATAAGGTTAATGAATTTTAAATTTTAGCAGTAGGGGCCTTTTATAAGGAGGCTGCAGGCATATTATATCCATAATCTTCTATTTTGTTGAAGAAAACTCCCAAACTATAGATGTTATACACCTCCAAAACCTGAATCAGCCCCATTTCCTATATCCAGTAGCAGTTCTAATTTACAGATTATACAACTGGATCTTAAAGAACATTTGTTAAGATGATTAACATCTATTAGGCACCAATATTAGTAAAAATATTTGTTTTGGGGGAGTCCAAGCGTGCAATGGAGAACAGAGATAAAGTAACCAGCAAATGAAAATCATGACTCAGTTAAGTGCTATGAAGTTACATGTTTTCTGAAGTAACAAGAGACTTTGAGGTAGACAGGGAGGTTTCTGAAGAAGCCAACAGCAACAGCAGAGCTGAAATCTAAAGACACTAATAAGTGTCTTGGCAGAAAAGAAAGAAGTAGAGACAGAATTTTCCAGGCCAGGGCAAGAGAAGTAGTGTAGAAAGAAACAACTTTGTGTTTCCATGGAACTGAAAGATGGTCAATTAGCTGTAGCTCAGAGGAAAAGAAGCACTTGGGCAGGCAAACCAACCACATAGGCCCCATCAGCAATACAAAGATTTACAACCTTTATAATAAGAACAACAATGTGTGTTGAAATTTGCTCACTTTGCATATGAGGGTGGAGGCCAGGAGCACAGACAGGAGAAATCGCTGGCCTCTGTGTGTTTTAGAAAGACTCCTGGGCCAGTGAGATACCTCAGCAGACTAAGCACCAGCTCAGCTAAGTGCAGGGACCAGGGTTTGATTCCCAGAACCACATGCTGTGCCAGCCCCACCCCTGGGTGTGTTGAGCCAGTGACTGAGTCCAGGTGTGGTGATGCATGCCTGTAATCCCAGCGCTGGAGAGGCTAAAAACAGGAGAATCACTATGAGTCCGATCTGTGTAGTTAGACCCTGTATAAAAGAAAGAAAGGTAGAAAGACTCCAGCTGCACCCAGAAATTAGGAGGGTCAAGGCAAGAGTGGGCAAGGAGATCCTGGTAGTGGGTTTCTGGAGCAAATAGGAAAAATAACCATGGTATAGTGAGAGTAGGAAAGATGGACAAGAAATGGAAAGAACTACAAAGATTTAAAATACCAACAATAAAATACTCATATTTGTTGGGAGATAGGCCACCAGGAGGAATGGTAAGTTGCCAGCTGTAGTGCTGTAGACTGAATGTCAAATCCATACACTGAAATTGTAACCACCAGTATGATGCTAATAAACGGTGTGAATAGGTCAAGATACTAAAGCACTCAAGAATAGGATTAATACCTTTATAAAAGAGGCCAAAGAGAGAAACCCTTCATCCCATGAGCCATGTAAAGATGCAGGGATGTGGTGTCATCTATGAACCAGAAGGCTGGCCTCCACCAGACACCAGCTCTTTCAACATTTTGGTCTTGGACTTGCCAGGTACTAGTGCACTAAGAAGTCAGTTCTGTGGGTTAAAGCTATCCAGTCCGTGGTGTTCTGTCAGAGCTTCCATGTGGTCTAAAATAATTACTGTATTATTTTAGCTACATAGCTAATCAAATAGCAGAATGTTAGCTGGGGTGGAGACTCTAGTGGGAAGTGCATTATTTGGAGAGGAAGAGAATGGTTGGTGACTTTCAGACTCCAACTGGGCACACAAGGACCTCAGCTCCTTCAATATCATGTAGGAGGTTGAACACAGAGACTCAAAAGAAAGTTCCAGGTGGGGATATTACTTTTTGACTGAACAAAGGACAGCAGAAGTTGCAGGTGTAAATGAGTCCATATAGACAGAAAGAAAAGGAGAAAGAGAACGCCCCAAAACAACCTTTGAGAAGCAGTACCTGGTTTGTATGGGAGGATTCCCACTGCAAGGAGAAGGAGAAGGAAGGGGCAATGGAGGCAGCAGGAAAACAAGGAGCACTCTGGGCCCACAGGCAAGAGGAAAGCGTGTGAACAGGAAGGTCATTGAGAGGTGAGCAGTACTGAAAAGTCAAGGATGAGGTGGGACATGGTATCAGGCTCACCAGCAGGGAGGTCTGTGGGAAAAGCTCTTCTGGGCCACTGATGACTGAGGGCAGGGACTAAATTAGAGTGGGTTCCACAAAACGCTGGTTGCTGGCTGCAAGGATAGAGAGGACTGGGAAAGGATTGTTACTTTCATTTGTTTATGATTGTACCATGTGGTTCACTTCAGTTTTCTAATCTCAGATGTCTATTGTTTTCATAAACCAGCAGAAGAATGTGTTTAAAAGGGCAATCAGATTAGATAAGAGACGGAGAGACCCTGGTTGGCATTAGGTTCCTGAGAAGGCATGAAGGGATGGCACTCAGTCTGCAGGTGAGGAATGCTCTGACGGTAAGATGCATAGTCTCTGATGGCCTCATCTCCCTGTTGAGCAGGAGGGGCAGAAAGAAGAAGGGGTAGCAGTGCATACAGAGAGAAAAGCTCTGAAAGGCTTGAGCCAGGAAGGAGTTCACACTCCAAACATCGGGCCACAGTGACAGAAGTCTAATGCCAGGCAAAGGGATCCAATTTTCTGGACTCCCTGCGTGGGACAGGCCTTCTGAGAGTCCTCTCACACAGTGTTCCTGGCTTGTATGAAAGGATTTCCACCAACATTACAGGAGGTCTCAGTAGAAGTCTGGAAAAGAAGACTGTACTTTAAATCTCCAAGTGGTTTTCTGCTTCAGCAGATTTGGAAATTTGAATACCTTTTTGTGGCAAACCATTTCTCCCAAGAAAACTACCCATTTTTCTTGAGGGAAACTATAAAGTCATACTTATGTGCACAGTCATTTCAGGGGCCCAGCTAAGCATTCTCCACGGTGACATAGCTGTTGTGTGAGTTGAATCAGAAAGATCCCCACTGAGTCAGTGGCTTCAGGCAGAGAAACAGCTTTGTGGTCTGCTTGGAGTCGCATGGCCTGAGAGCTGTTAACCATCCGCTGCTTTGGGAGAGATGTTTTTAACCTCCTTTGCACTTTCATTCTAAGTCAGGAGGCCAGATTAATATGTGCGAAGCAATTAGCAAACTGCTCAGGCTTTTGGAGAGGAAAGTTAAGAAGATGGAACATTGCACAGATCATCAGGGGAGTCTCTTGATGTACAGATGCAGATTTGAAGGACAGAGAGGGTTGGAAAGCTTAAGGGGAAAAGCCAAGGATTCCCTGAAGTTTGGGGGGAGACAGACAGACAGAGCCACAGACAGAGACTCAGACAGAGAGACACACTTCTTTGTATGTTGTTCTGTTTCCATCACTTACTGGCTACAAGGCTTTGGAAAACTGACTCAGCCTCTATGCATCCTTTGTCCAAAACTGTGACATATTAGTGCCTACTCCAGAGCTGAGCTGAGGGCTAAAGAATGTGTAATTCTTACCACAGAGAGTGTGATATGAACTATCCCTAAATTCTGTTCTTTTTTGTGCCGTTATTAGCATGTGTTAAAACATTAAGAGGCCAGCTATTTCTACATTGCAAACCAAAGTCTGAGGCCACTGAGCAGGACTTTCTGACTGCTGCCCCCTCACCCACAATGTATGTATGGAAAAGGACCATAAGCAAGCAGTTACTAGAAAAAGGTGTCTCTCTTAAAAGAGTTTGGGGTGTGTTTTGAGTCTCCTTTCTCAAGAACAAGGGTGTCCCTTGCTCACCTCAAGATAGATAAGGGGCTTCACTGAGGTAACCTGAAAAAGGGCCTGTCTGCATCATGCCTGAAAACATCAAAAACATAGAGTTCTCTTTTATTCTAGAGAAGAGAAGTGGAACTGGCCCAGTCTGTATCCTGAGAGTTTGGCCCACGGCAGCTGAGTGCTTCCTGTAACGTAGACCATGCTTTGGCCATATACAAGAAGGAGCTGACCAAGAGGCCAGCGGGGCTGCTGACAGGTGGACCTCAGAAAAGGGAGTTAGAAATGCCTGAGAGCAGAGGAAGTGACTACAAGGACCAATTAGAAGGGACATGCCCTCACCGTGTCCAGGCGAATGCAGGGAACTCTAATTAGGGTACATGGTGAGAAGATAAAAGGGAAGGGTATGAGAGAGGGGAAGAATTCTCTGGTGAAAGAAACAGAACAGCAGTCCCATGATAGGAAGGCTTTACTATACATTGTCAAGCCCAAAGAATACAAAGGGCAGCTCCAGTCAGAAGTAGGCAAAGTGAATGAGTGTCTCTTGCCACTACAATAAACCATCACAAACTTAGTGGTTTATGACACTATAAATGTTATAGGTCTGGATGGCACACGTCTAGGGAAGAATCTAGATCTTCTTGCCTTTTCCAGCTTCTAATGACTGTCATAGCTCACAGCCTTGTTCCATCTTCAAGCTAGCAATGGCCAGTCAAGATTTCCTCATGTCCTACCACACTGATATGCCGATACCCTCCTGCCTCCCCTTTCCACATATAAGGAATATATACACCCTGCCCCCTGGGAGATCCAGAATAATCTCCATATCTCAAGGCCAGCTGATCAGCAAGCTTCTAAGCTTAATTCTCATCTAATATGTAACCTGACATGTTCTCAGATCCCAGGTAGTAGGATGTCCAGTCTTTTCAGAGCCATTATTGCCCCCTCCACAGTAAGATGGTTCTTTCCCCTTACCTCCTGCCTCTGCCTTAATTTCAGCCTCAGAGGAGGCAAGGAAGCCCAGCTAGTGTTCACAAAGGAGAAAAAGTGCTGGGTTGCTGTCACAATATGGGTCTTGAAGGTCCCCGTATGTGAAACAGTTGGCCTCAGGCTGGTGCTACTGGGAGACACTGGAGCATACAAGAGGTGGAGATTAGTGGGAGGTGATTGAGTCCCTGCACACATGCCCTCCAAGGAAGCAACAGAGCCCCATACCCTTTCTCCCTCTCTTTTGCCCTCTGACCTCCAGGTAAGTAGACTTTGTCTTGCTGAGCATTCCCACCCTGGTATCCGGCGCTGCCACAGGCTAAAAGCAATGGAGTCAACCGATCATGGAGTGCAGCCTCTGAAACCAAAAGCCAAAGTAAGTCTTCCCTCTTTGTAAACTAATTATCTGAGGTATTACAAAAGCAGAAAATCAATGCACTAACACACACACACACACACACACACACACACCCCTGGGAATCAGAAAAGAGGCCAACTGCTTTCTGTTTACCGGACATCATAGCATCCTTCTGCACTTCCTCATTACCACAGGCAGCAGCCAGGAGGAAGGCGATCATATTTAAAACAAAAATGAGCTGCAGAAAGACAAGTGTGTCATGACCTCACTGATATGTCAAATCCAAAAGACTTGATGTCATAGATTGAGAGTAGAACAGTGCTACCATCAGCTGCGGACAGCTGGGGAGCAAGGGCGTGGATAAGTGAATATTAAGTCACACTGCAGCCAGAGCCGAGAGCTTCGAGGTCCCAGGGCACGGTATGGGGTCTACCGACAGCAAGAAAGCACTGCACATTCCAAAAAGCTATAAGAAAAGTTTCTAAAATTTTCATTATGAAGAAATAATAAATGTTTGAGGAGATAAATGTTTAACCTGATTTAAACATTATGCAATACGTACATGAATAAAATGTTAGGTGGTGTCCCATGTGTAGGTACAACATTTACGTTTTTATATATTAACAGTAAAACTGAATAGATTGAAGCAAATAAAATTTGAGTTAAAATTAAAGATACAGATTTTTAGTATTATACTTGAATAATTAACTGAGTTGTATCTCTGACTGGAATCAGTGGGTGACTTTTTAATTATAACAAAGAGGCATGAGATTACTTTTCTGGATTTTTATCCAAGACAAGGAGAAACCAGACCTACAGAATACATGGGAATGGCACCAGAGGGACAGTAGAGAGTTCTTTTCCAAATACATTCCCACAATTTATTTTAGTTCAATGTACCCCCTTATCATTGGCTTTATTCTTATTGATATGATAGTTGCTGTTAAAACTGTCTCCTTCTGTTAGACTTTGAGCAACAGCAAGGCAAAAACCCTATCTTGCTCACCTATGTGTCCATAGCAGAAGCACATGCCCAAAATATTGTGAATAGTGCTGGCAAGATAGCTCAGCAGACTAAGTGCCTGCTTCTCCAAGCACAGGGACCAGGCTTTGATCTCCTGTACTGCGTGCTGTGCCAGTGACTGAGTCTGGATGTGGTGATGCATGCTTGTAATCCCAGTGCTGGGGAGGCTGAAAACAGAAGGATCACTACAAGTCCAGTCTGCATAGTGAGACCTCGTACCAAATACATAAAACATCATCGTCATCATCATCATCAAAATATTGCATTTTAAAAGTCAGTATGTGCAGCAATATCCCACTGGAATTGAGGGCAGAGAGGACTTCAAATGGCCATGTCCTTCATTCGAAGTGTCCAGCATGATAAGCTGTTTGTACCATTGAAAACCTTTTACCAATCATGAACTCCCTCTTACTGGTTTTGGACTGGGATTACTGTTTTTTGCTCTCAACTCCAAAAATTGCATAATTATGCATTATAACATATGGCACACATAGCTCCCTAAGAAGATGGCCCCATCAAAATTTATAAAGCAGAGAGTTTGCATCTCTGACTTTAAATGGGCTTAACTGCCCAAATTAGAGTAGCTTTTTTTAGTCCTAGGAGAGTAGGGGCTAGCATCCAGAAACTGCAAGAACAATCAGGGCAGCCATACCCTCCAGCCACAGTCAGATTCAATCTCCACTCAGCTGGAACCAAAAGTGGGGTAGAGGCATGCGGGCTTCTGAGAAAGGAAAGTAAAACTATCAGCTGATCACATCTGACTTTTGATTTTGCGTAAAGTAGAGAGAGTAGCATGAAAGACCAAGAGACAAATGCAGGGGAATAATAAAATGCCTCTGGGATGCAAAGATAAAGCCTCCTTCTTAGTATTTACCAGGCCAAGTGACACATGACGGATGGGGCACCGCCACCCACACCAGCCTTCCAGCTGCCAGGGCTTGGGACACACTCAGAAGCAACTATATGGGGGAGTCTCCCCAGGGGGAAAAGTGATGAAAGACAGCTATAATCAGGCAGCTGCAGAAAGATGATATCAAAGAGATAAGCTGTGGTATCTAGAAAGGAGCCAAAAGTAGTGTTCTGGGAGGGGCTGAGCAGCCCCAGCCAGGGCTGATGGAGAGGAGCAGGCCCTCTCCGTGGCCTGGGAGGGCAACGGCATCCATTCTGAGCTCACCCGAAGGTGTTTCAATTACCAAATTAGTTTGCTGGACATGAGGAAGCATTTTGAATAAGCACAGTATTCTGATTTTTCAATTTGGACTTTTGATTTATATACCTGATTTTATGACACCCTAGATCATTCTCTAAAAATGACTCCAGGCTTTTATGAGTCCACCAAATTATGATGATCCATAGACGTCCATCCTGAGCAGCCAGGGGCAGCTGTCTCTACATTCCAATCTTGATACTCTGACCATGGATTTATAGTCTTTAGAAACATTGCTAACGTACTAGTCCAGCAATGACAAATCTAAGGCACATATGCCACAGCAGGCTGTTATTGAAAGCTCTAAAAGGCGATCACTGTACTAGCCTAACAACACACACACACACACACACACACACACACACAGACCTCACAGAAAGTTCCTGTTCATCCTTCAAGGTCTAACTTAAATGCTATACCACTAAGAAGTTTTATCCACTCACATAATACTTTGAATAGGAGCAAAGAAAACATAAAAACATCAATGGAGTCAGAGATTCACTGTATTTTACATCTTTTTAACTGAAGGCTTGTAGTTTGATCAAAAATCTTTGTGTGTGTGTTTTAGGGAAGTGTCTACAGGATATTCAGGGTCTCACTACTAGATTGGACTTGTAGTGATTCTCCTGTTTACAGCCTCCCAAGTGCTGAGATTATAGGTGCATGTGTTATTATAGGTGCATTCCCAGTCTGAGTTGCCATCCCATCATGCCCCGGGGGCAGGGCCTGCGCCTGCTTGCAGGCACTTTTAATCAGCTGAACTATTTGGCTGGCCCTCAAAAATCTTTATAGAAGCCAATACTTGAAACACTCCAAATGAATCTACTCTAACTGAAGGGAAGATAGAGGCCTAGAATTCACTCTCTGAGCTATCTCAGCCCATCCTATGACACTTATCTAGTATAACTCTTATTTTACAAATGAGAAAACTGATACGAAATCTGATATCAGCAAGAAGATTATACAATGGTATCATGTGGTTCCCCCAAAGCATACATGGTAAATAATATGATATTCATGTTGTCTATTCCCAGCTTTAGAGCATAACTAATAAATTTCAGATGTGGTCTCAGAATCCTTCTCAGTACCACATTCCATTAGGTTGCTGACAAGTGATTAGAGTTGACATACAAGATGAATTTATTTACCATTGATGTTCTCATACTGTTTCTGCCTTAAATGTTCACACATATTATTTTATAGCCATGAAAATACAAAAAATTAACATGCTAGATCTACTCAGTAGTGGTGGCAGCAGTGACACCATCTTAAGAATCAAAATGCTGGGCAAACCGCTTGTTTTAATTTGTCTCACGTTCAGTTGAGTAAAAGCTGCCATTTCAAATTCCAATTCTCCTCTAGCCTTTATTTGTTTTAAAATATTTTGTTCTTTGATATTGATATTTTCCTTTGTAGGAAAGAGAAATGAACAGGAATGAGGTGGTGGTGCCTTATTCCTGCCAACTTGGGGTTCCCTATTTGGCCTCTAAGGATACCAAAGAAGGACACTCCTCTCTCTTTGCCATTAGTCAATGCTTGCTCCCAAAAGTGAGAGCCTAGCACTTCCACTCCTTGCCAGGCTTCCACCGATGCTGCCCTGTAAGAGGAGCAGTAGTGCTGTATCTCTGTTCACCACATGACTTCCTAGACATAGTTACGAGCACAGGGAAAATGTTTGCTCATTACCAGAGGATGCTGGGAAAGTCCTGGCTTCCTGGCAGCTATCACTCTGGTGGAGCACTGGTTTTCCTTAGAGTCAATAAAGATAACACCTAAGCTTCTTATGTTGGTTGTTGCTGCATGGGCAGAGGTGGGATTTCATCTTTTTGTAGCACTTGATTTGTAGAGATCAATTCTTTCATTTCTTTCTAAGTTTTTTTTAAATCATTTATTTATTTATTTATTCATTTATTTGGCATAGGGTCTTACTACACAGCTCAGACCCATAATGATCCTCCTGTCTCAGCCTCCCAAGCACTGGGATTACAGGTGTCCACAACACACAGTTTCTTTCCATGGCTGGCCGAGCACACCTAGGAACCCAGGGCTGGCGCAGCTTGTGGTACCAGAGCTTGCATGGCACATGGTACCAAGGATCAAACTCAGCTCCTTGTGCACACCAAGCAGTCACTGAACTATCTCCCCAACCCCAAAACCAATTATTTTTCTGAAAGTTTCATAACTTCTTTGGGAATGCCCCCTTTCTAGTCCACTGGCTAGACAGAATAGACTTTGATTAGGTTTGATTTGCTTTGCTGTGTTTGCTTTGCTTTGCCTTGCCTTGCCTTGCCTTGCTTTGCTTTGCTTTGCTTTGCTTTGCCTTACTTTGCTCTTGCTTGCATCTATTAGCACTTTCTTCAATCCTAAGTCTGGGATATATGAAGCAAACGAGTTCTCAAGGTTCTTAGCTGGCTCTTAGCTGGCTTGTCTTCTTTAATCCTGATATATATATATATATATATATATTCCAAGATTTAGAGTGGCAATTATGGGAAGAGTAGAAAAAATTATGTCTATTCTATCTTGTGAGAAATAAATGAAAGCCTGAATTTCATTTTATTTTTCTGTAGTAATTTTTAATTTGTCTGTAAGATTTTGCAGGAGGTAGGTAAAATATATAAATTCTTGCTTGTCAAAAAAAATGTCTTTATTTTGCCCTGACTAGATATATAGTTTTTCACAAAAATAAAAAGATCCTTAGGTTCAGGTATTTCCAATTTTAATCTCAAAAACTAAAAGATTTGGAAATTGTCACTCCTGTCTTCAAAACAAGCAAAAGGAAAAAAAAAAACACTAAAAATCAATTATTCATCTTACTTCTTTCAGAGAATAGAGATCTCAGGGCAAACCACTGCCCCAAAATTCTGGAGAGATGCATATAGCCAGACAATTGCAGCTGAGTTTTGCTCACCTTGCAGAGAAGCCAATGCAGTCGCACAGTGCCAGGGATCCTTGCCTGGTCATTCTGCTGCCTTGATGTGAGCTAAGTGTACCTGAATGAGAGGGAGAGACTCCCCTGCACCAGTGGTTGTGATGTTACCTCAGGAAGCCCACTAACATGGCATGGAGGAAACCCATGAAAGACCCTCAACATGTTCTTAAAGAAAGAAGGCAAGAAAACATTGGGAGTGTTCTCCAGAACAGAGGCGAGGTGAACTTTAGCAGACTTCCTACTTCCTTTCATGCAAAAAGGAATTCATCTGCCCCAGCACCCTCTGCTATCCTGTCTCACTTCTCTAAGTGGAGAAAGCTAAAAAAAACATTTGTGAATGTCCCAGCTCTGAGACATGGATCTACTAAAAGACTGAGATTTAATCCAGAAACTGCAGAATGTTTACCATACCTTCCCACACCACAGACCACAAGGGGTCAGTGTAGACTACCAGCCAAACTACTGGGCATGAAGGAAGACCTCAAGGAGGAGCACAGGGAAACGCAAAGCCAGCAGGGGAGATGAGGAAAGAACATGAAAGAAATTTGAAGTCCCAGGCACCTGCAGCTACAGCAAACAGTGAACACAGCCCAACTGCTTGTCTAATTACATAAATCTCCTATAAAGGCCTATTTACCCAACATATTGGGCTTTCAACAACAAAAAATTACAAAGCACCCTAAAAGGCAGAGAGAATCAAGGTCTGAAGAATCAAAGCTGGCATTGGAAGCTCAATCAGGCATGACACAGATGTTGAAATTGCCTCACGGGAAACTTAAAATCAATATAATTAATGTGTGAAGGGTTGTAATGGAAAAAATCAAAAACTTGCAAAATGAGATAGTAATTCTTAGCAGAGAGATGGAAATGCTAAGAAATATTTTTTAACATGTTAGAATCAAAACACCTGTGAATGTGTTTGCAAGAACTGCCAAAATAAATTAGCAAAAACTCAAAACAATAGAAATTTATTCCTTCACAGTGCAGAAAACATAAAGCAAAAGTCAGGTGTGGGCAGAGTTGGCTCCTTCTGGAAGCTTTTTCTGGAGGGAGAAATCCATTCCATGCCTCTCTCACCATATCTGGTCATTGCTGGCGGTCTTTGGCACTGCCTGGTTGGGAAGCTTTTCTCCCATCTCCGTCTCCATCTCTGTGGTGTTCTCTTCTGTCTCCCTGCCTCCCCCCCCCTTACCTAGGAACCAGTTATCAGAGTTAGGGCTCATCTTAAATGCAGGCTGAAATCATCTATAGCCTTAATTTAATTGCCTGTTACAAATAATCTCTGCAAATAGGTACTGGTGATTGGATATATATTTTGGAAGGCTAGTACTTAACTCACTGTACATAGTAATATACATTAATAAATGCTTATACACACTCACTAGTTCAGCCAAGAAAAGAACCTGGTGGCTTAAAGAAGGTCAACAGAAACTTTTCAAGCTGAAGTACATGAGAAAAGAGAAGAATATGGTTGGGGAGAACAGCATATCTAAGAACTGTGAGAAAGTTCAAAAGACATAAATACATATAACTTGAATACCAGGGAAAAAGGAAAAAGTCAGAATTTTGAAGTCATATTTCAAGAAACAGCAACTGACCTCTTTCCAAATTTAATGACAGATTTCAAATCACATAGATGGGACTCTCAGCTAGACCTAAATCATCATGAATAAAATTCAGAAATGCTTCCACATAATCATATATTCAAACAACAAAAAACCAAAGACAAAGAGCAAATTTTCAAAGAGCCCAAAGGAAAGAACACTATCTATCCCAAGGTATAGGCTAGATGAGAATGGGGACTTTACCTTCTGATAGGTAGAAAAGGGTGGTCCAGGAACAGACAGACAGCTCTCTCCTTCTCATTTTTATTGTCTTGCTGAAATTCAGCTTGTTTGGTTTCACCCTTTCTTCAGTAAAAGACCCAAATCACTAGTAACAGCAGACAAATGACATTGCAAATTCTATATAATAAACCAATGACATCCTATAGGTAGTAAATTTATAGTCAAAAATATTAACTAGAAGAGGAAATGGAGCCATAAAACAAAAGAGTACACTGAGGATGTCTTACAGATCAACTGAAAGCTATCATTGCAGGTTTCTCTTAAGTTTCCCAGCAGCCCAGGAAACTAGGAAACCAAGTTAATTGTATAATTCTCACATTTGAAAAGTGAAAAGCAAACCACTCTAAGATGATGTAAAGCATTTTGAAAACCTGAACTTTGAAGAGAAATTTGTCACATGAAATTTAAGATGAAAAAGGTAAACAACACAATAGATAATAAAGCCAAGTATGGTGGCCCATGCCTGTAATCCCAGCATTTAGGAGACTGAGACAGGAAGATCTTTGTGAAATCAAGACCAGCCTGGGTCACAAAGTGAGCTCAAGTCCAGCTTTAATTGAATAGTGAGACCTTATCTAAAAAACAAACAAACAAAGAAAAAAAAAAAACAAATAAATGATAATAGCGACAACAGTGGTAACAATTACCACTTTGAGTGCTTACTACATAACAGGTATTGTGCTATGTGTCTTACATGATTGAAGAGCCTATATCTCCATTATGTCATTGAGGAGCTAAACTCTCAATAAACTCCTAAGACCACATGTCTAGTGTATAACTGGAGGCACGTTCAAAACCAGACAGACCTTTCCGTCTGTAAAGTCAGTTCTATAGGTAACTGGACCACCACACCAGGGCCACTCAACAGCAATGGTTGCACTGGTGAATGAACCTTTGGGTGACTCAGCCACAAGCCCAGCACCTGCTCTTTGGGGCCATTCGCTTGGAGCCAAACTTTCTTGCAAAGGGGTTAATTCTCCCACAAAGCCCAAACTTGGCATTTTAAGGTAAGCATAACTGTAGAAGTCCTTTGCTATATTGTGCTAGCTCATACAAGCAGCACCTGGTGCAAATTATTATTTTGAACACTATAAAAGTAACACACTTTCTGTAGAAATTGAACTTCAAATTTTACATTCTGATTTCCCTCATGCTAGTGATGTGTGGTACAATACGCTCTTGTGATGTTGGACAAGTACCAAGTCATAGCTGCCACCAGCCACATCATCACAAGGGGAAGCACCCAGTATTGTACAAGGCACTCTGTGGCTAGGTGTGTTAAGTACACTTTTCCCTAATTATATTGTCAGTGTATGATGGGTTTCTCAGAATATAATATGACTGTTAGCCAAGGAGCATGTATATATTATAATTTGTCTGTTCTTAGGAAGCATTAACATTTTAAATGGCAGGATTATATCTAAAATATTAAAATGAATGCATATGAAACATCTTTTTTTTCTATCTTCACAAAGAATGCAGCTTTCATGTGGTATGAAGAGCTATACATGCGACCTCCAGGCAGTGCCCAGTGCAGCGGGCCATCTTGGAGAGCAGAGAATTGCACTAAAATCAGAATCTTGAAGCCAGTGTGAACAGCAGCTACCCAAATGAACTCAACGCACTGGACTCTGCCAGAAGAAAACAAGTAGGGGCTTAAGTGACAGTATACAAAGTTGGTGCCAGATAGAGTGTGCCTAAGGAGAGTCACATGGAGATAAAACATTCTCTCAGGCTTTCACAGAGAGCAAATTGGTCAAGCAATGGCTGTGACTCATCCACATGGCTGACACTGACAAAGGATCTACAAATTGCAGTGCAGGGTTTCAGGATAAACCCTGAGGGGACTTGACTGACCTTGTCAGACATAAAAGCTACATCTCTTGGTATATAGGTCTTGCTTTATCTTGGTCTTAGCATCCAGCAGAAAAGTATAAAAAGCAAAGCCATGTTAATAGGCTGAGCTGTAAAAGGCTCAAGTGAACAACTTCTGACATTGCCAGTCCTATGGATAACCCACTACTATCATGGACTACTGTACTATTTTGGGTTATTTCGCTGAATTCACGTACCTACAATATTTAAATGGCAATGGAATACCCATCTTTGACAAAACTAAGCAAAAAATGGAATACAAATGAAGGACCATTTTGTATCTGTATATACAAAATAGTTAGGATAGATATACAGCTACTTTTAATTCAATGAGAAGAAAGATTTGTACCAACAATGTTCAGACAGGATATCATGCCTGCATCTTGTACTGTGGATAACCACTATGAAGACGACAATATGCAACGTATCAATTATTGAAACTGACCTATTAATCAGTTTTGAGACTGTCTCATTGCTATTTGTTTCTCCATAAAATTAATTAAAAAATAAATAAATACATTTTGAAGATATTTCAAACTTGAAAAAAAAAAATGTTGGTGCCAGAATGGATGTTAGTTCGATTCTTTCATTCTCTGTCAGTGAGGACTTGCACAGGTCTCTGCATTGTTGTACCAATTTGACTATGAAATAGTGCAACAGGCCATCTCCCATAGACCTGCTTTCAGTTCTTCCTTATGTTTTCCTTGTTAAAATGTCAACCATACCATTTTAGTCTTCGTTTGATCTTGATTTGATTAGATACAGGAATGGGTAAAGCATCTCAGGATAAGAAAGACAGCCTTCTTTCCCAGGATATAGGGAAGGGACACAACTGATTAGAACTCAGAGGAAGAAGGTAAGTTGGAATCTGTCTTCCATACGTGTGTCAAGCCTCCCAGTGGTTTCAGGTATTCCAATGTGATCTGTATCAGTACAACCTGGAGTCCCACCACTGAGTCACTGCACACTGAAGGCTGAAAGAAACAATACGGAGTCAGCAAAACTTTCTCCTGTTCTTTCAAGTAACTGGATGTGCCACAGGATTACACATGTTCTCATGTTCTACTGGTATCTTTTTAATTGTGGTTCATTTTCACTTTCAGACCTGTGCCGGATTTGGTCATAAAAGATAAGGTCATTTTGTTAATAGACTGCCTGGAAAGATATCAGATGTTTGTTTCTGAAAACATGTATTGCAATTTCGCTTGTTGAAAAAACCTTGACTACTTTATCACAGCTGACTCGAGTTGAATTCGTTTGATTCTAAAAAAAAATTATCAACTTTACAGGTATCTTCATACTCATTCATAACTATCCCAGAATGGTCATTAATTCAAAGAACTCTCATTCTTGCTTGAACTCTTCACCCTCAAGTGTATCAGTCCTTAAATGGAGACATAGGTAATCTAGCCATGTATCTAGTCACAGAAATTTCAGTTATTTTTCTAAAAGATACAAAAACTGCTAAGGTAAGAGGACATCAATAGGATTATCTGCCTATTTTTGTGACAATTTGGGTAAAATAGTATTTTTAAACTAAGACCCTGCCCACCCTTATAACTGGTTGATCCATTAGCAGGCCTTTAACACAAATCAGAGCAAATCACTCCTTTCTAGGAATTTACTGTTGTATCTCAAAGAGAGTCCATAATTCTTGGGTAACAAAACTCTAAGATATAAAGTACTAGAATTGCTTGGGACTGTGTTCTATCTTGATGGAGAAAAATAGAGAGGGGAGGGATAAGGTGAAAAGTGAAGCCACCAGTCATAAGAAACAAAGACTGGACACAAAGAGGACCCTACTTACAGGTGGGTACCTGCCTCTAGTCCCTCTGGACCTTAGCTGCCTTGCTGTATTACCTGTCTCTTGATCATTTAGGTCTGCCTCAAGCTACCAGGATTCTGGCTGATAAGTTCCCCTTTTTCCTTAAGTAGAATGATTTTGCTTTCTGCCACCTTTGATCAAAGAGTCCTAAATCAGGCAAGAGGTTAATGTGTGTGTCCCACTTAAGAAACTTATGGCAGGAAGTTCACAGAGAAACTACACCACTAAAAGCCTTCTCTTTTAAACTAAGATGCCCTCCAGCAATCAGCTGTGATTTCTCTACTTACCATTTAGGAACCCAAAGGTGATTTTTTACATCCCATCCTCACAGTCTGTGTATCCCTAGAGTCATTCAATCACTCCCATTTTTTCAACTCTTTCCATTAAGGAAGATACTTTTAAAGAAAAGGGTATAATCATCCAGCTCTCTCTCTCTCTCTCTCTCTCTCTCTCTCTCTCTCTCTCTCTCTCTCTCTCTTTCTCTCCCCCCCCATGCCTCCCTTTCTCCTCCCTCCCCCCTACCCTGTCTCCATTCCCCTTTCCCCTTTCCCTCCCCTTCCTTCTTTCTACTCTCCTTCCCCTCCTCATCCTGCTTCCCCTCCCCTTAGGGCATTTCCAACATTTTCTTTTAAGGCATCAAGCTTTGAACTCGAAAGACCCTCCTGGTTCCATACAGAAAGGGTTGTTTCAGACTAAAAGGTGTCCCTACCTTCATCCGCAAACTCATACAGTAAGACTCTAACCCACCTCCTCTCAAAAGCTCAGAATGTATCCATATTTGGAGATAAGGTCTTTAAAGAAATAATTAAAGTGTGGTAAGTAGAGCAAACCAGATGTATAAAGAAGGAATTAGGATACAAATATAAACAGAGAGAAGACAGGAGTATAGGAGATGAGAGCCAACAGTAAGTCAAAAGGAGAAGGCTAGAACGGCTCTTTCCATCATATACTCAGAAAGAACCACCTCGCCAATGCCTTGGTCTGGGATTTCCAGCCTCTGAAACTGTTCTTTAAACTGAGCAGTCTAGGACAGCTTGTTGGCTGTCCTAGCAAAATAACACCAGCTGTGTTAGGCAGGGTTCTCCAGAGAAACAAATGGCAGATGATCTTCAGTCAGTAATTTTGAGGTACAGGAAGAACCTATGTTTCAGTTAAAGCCTCAAGGAAGGAAAAATAACCTAAGTGTCCAGTTTAAAGACAGTTGAGCAGAAGGAATGCCCTCTCACTAGGTTAATGCCAGATTTTCTGATATGTGTAGGTCATCCACTGTTTGAAGTAAAGCCCAGCACACTGGGGAGAAGAATCTGTCTTATCACTATCAACTTGAGCATGTAACCCACCCAGAAACATCCTCACAAACACAACAGAATATCTGGGCTTCCCGTGACCCAGCAAGTTGACACATAAAACTTAACCATCACATCTTCTTAGAACTTAGCAGTTTAATATCCCAAGTTATTGAAACCAAGTCTCATGCATACCCTCTTCATGCAGATAAGATGTCACATGGGTGACGATTTTAGAATTATCTGCAGATTAATGCACCGAGTCAGCTCCACATGAACCAGTCCTGCCTTCCGGTAACTTTAATCTTTGTTTCCGATCTGATCAGGATGCGTCAAAGGTAACGAACCCTCGAGGACAGAGCCCACATGCTAGGGCAGCGCTCAGAGGCACTTTGCTTTTTAAGGCCCTGTTCACTTTCTTTTCTCCAATCTTTGTCTTTTATGAGGAATGAAAGGGGTTTTCATGGTAAAGTTCTCATTCATCAACTTAGTATAGGCTTCGCAGGTGAAGAGGGCTACAGGCAAAACCATTATCCATTCCACTTGCTCTGTGGTTTGTCAGCACTCTGTCGGCTCCACTTTGGCTGCTTATTTTTGGCAAGCAGCTCCCTTCGGGGTTGGCATGGATCAGGATAATGGCTACTTATTCAATTGCATCTTATGAAATGTGGATAATTGGGTATGATATGTAGGGCTGGATAAGGGAAGCCCTGGACGAGAACTTCGTGAATTATCAGAAAATAGTTACACCAGTGCTTTATCCATGGAGTGTTGGAGAATTTGGCAACACTGGAAAAGAGCAGATCATCATCCTTTCCTGAGCTCTCTGCCCTCTTCCGATCGAATGTATGATTTATTTTCATCCCCACACAGCAAGCTACTGGCTTCATCCTCTAACTGTCCAGCCTTTGAAACATCTGAAGGAAATTAGATGGTCACCAATTAGTAGATTGGACCTTTTATGTAAAGATCCAACATAACCATGTTCAAAACTAAGATGCTGGAGAAGTGTGAGATATAATCAGGCAAATATAAGCAGATGCACAGATTGAAAACAAAAAAGAACTCTGAGAAAGAAATGGGGTGGCTCAGGCAAAACTTTGTCCTGGCCCTCTGATAGGCTTGTGTGCGTGCTTCCTATGCACTGAGGTCTCTGTGGCACAGCCCTTTGTAGCAATTGACGGTACCTCATCTCATCTCAAGTGTTCTGGGATTTCGATGCGGGACCACATAGAGGCCCCATGACATGTCATAGCCTAAAGGAATGCTTGTGGAAATGAGGTTTCAAGCAACACAGAAGCCTGGCTGTTGGTAATTGAGGGTTCACTTCAGATAAGCTCTGACTAGCTAGATGGCTGTGCTTCCCAGAAATCCTTGGGGTTGATATAGTTGAACAGTCTAAGCAAGATATCAGTGAGATCTGCTTGGTGACCTGGATCTGTTTCTGGCACAGATGGAGCTCTGGAACCTGGTGCCTTATGAAGCTCCTGTTGCCCACCTTCCCAGAGAGTGTACAACTTACAAAAACTTACAAAACGTGGTGCTTCATTGGCTGCCTCTTTCTTTCCTTCAGAGGGCAGTCTTGTTCACTCAGCCTGCGTCAGCATCTCTAAATCATCTGCACTCCCCAGCCTAAGCTCCATATGTAAACAGGGCATCCCTGCTCAATGTCCCCACTGCCCTTCAGCTTTCAGCACCTCTGCAATGCGGCCCACCAGCTCCCACAACATAGCTTCCTCTGATTGGTATTTGTATTAAATGGTATTAACTTTTCCACATACCTGCCTCAAAATTGTTTATACTTTGTGCTCATTTATTGGTCCCATTCAAAGGGCCAGCCAAATAGCTCAGCGGATCAAAGCACCTGCTTAAGCAGATGCAGTGGCCAGGGTTTGATCCCTGGCAAGCTGTGCCGGCCCCGGCCCCAGGGGCACACTGAGATGGAGACAGAGATTGGGCATCCTGTTGTGCACCTATAATCCAGCTCTTGGGAGGCTGAACACAGGCAGATCACTAAGAGTCCAATCTATGTAGTGAGACCCTGTAGACCCAGTACTAAATACACATAAATAAATATTGCTCCCATTCAATCCTTTACAACTTTCCTCTGTCAAAGTCTCTCACTCACATATGCTTCCTTTCTTTCTCCTCATGACGTCATGGGGTTATCACCAAAATCCAAATTCTTGAGGTGAGATGAGGTACTGTTAATTGCTACAAAGGGGTACATGGGAGCCAGGGCTATGCCAAACAGACCTCAGGGCATAGTCAGCCTCCACACCAAGATGTTCAGAGGAGACCATTCCATTTCTTTAAGGGCCTTTTGGATAAGCTAATAAACTGTTCAGTCATCCTCTTTATCTCAGAGGGTTCTTTCAATCCTCATGTCTGCTTATATTTGCCTAGAAATTATCTTAAATAATCTTACAGTTTCCCAGGATTTCAGTTTTAAATACACTTGTGCTGAATCTGTAAATAAAATATGCAATCTACTAATTGATCACTCTCCAATTTCCTCTCTTCCAGCCTTTGCCCCCTTTCCATTCCCAAGTAAACTTACACAGAAGTTCAACTTGACGGTAACCTTCACATGCTCAAAGAATTCACCTATGAATCCCAGCTCTCCACAAAACAAAGCTCAGAGATCCTACTTGAGGAATCTGAAACCATAGCAGTCTTTCCCCAGGTCCTCCCAGTCCAGAATGCCTAAAACTCCCATCTCGGAGGAAGGAATTTTATGACTGCGATTAATAAACCTCTTTCACAGCCATGATGTCAGCAACCCAAACACCAGCACTGCATCAACCAGGGCTCAAGGAAGGCCTTGGACCCTCGCCTCACAAGGTTTCTTGTATTTTTCAACACAGCCCCCATGAACAACATGGGGAAGAATAATTAGATTTTCCTTTACGAGTTAGTTAGGGCTCAGAATATATGATACTCTTTGTTTATAAATCAAGAACTAAAGACAAAATAAAACAACTACCTAATTCTTTTCCCCAAAGGGGAGAAAATAATGACCACCTACTAGAGTCCCCACTCTCAAATATTTCATATTTCATAGAAATATTTCCCCCAGGTGGCATTTATCTAAAATTTTCCTTATGGTTGGTCTTGGGTTATAGTATTTGGGAGGACTACCACACAGGTCAGTTGCCACTTTCCTCCCAGGCTTGCCCTTAGTCTGACATCACTGCAGATGTTGACCTTGACAACCTGGTGAACTTAGCATTTTCCAGCTTTCCCCATTTTAAAGGTTTCCTCTGTTCCCTGGACATATTGTTCTCTTTGGAAGGAAGTCACCATGCACACTTGAACAGTGGAAAGCTTCTCCCTGTATTATTTTTTAATTCTTATGTGCCATTGATTTTACTCTTCTTCTCCACTTATCATTCAATCATTTGTTTATGTCAGTATGCGGTCAAAGATGTTTTAAAATTTGGCTTGTAATCCAACCTGATCTTATTTATTTTGTTGTCAATGTTGCTCCAGCTCTGGTTACTGGGAGCTATTTCAGTGGGCTACTGTCCCTTTCACATGTCCTGTCATGACTGTGTGCAGTGTTTTGTTTTGTTTCATTTTTAAGTATTCCTTACTTGCTGGCAGCATAAGAGGAACTACATTCACCTTGTGAATTTTTTCCCTCATTGTCGAAACAGGCATTTTGCAGAGTCATGGTTTCTTTATTAGAGAAGTCTTAGATATCAAGATTTAAGAGCTAGCTATTCTTCCCAACCATTTGGATTTATGCAAATCCAGCTAAATCTCTAAGGAAGCTTTGAATATATGCCTATTTCGTACACATAAGGACCAAGAGAGAAGTAAACTAATTTGCCTCATCTTATTCACAGCCAGGAGTCATTTTTAGCCCTTTTCAAAAATACTTTCATCATAGCTTTTGTCAATTGGATAACCTTGGTAAGGTGAATAAAATTTAAATGATCCTAGTAATGATAATGGTTATAGCTATGAGGAAGACATTAAGCTAAGTACTGTACACACATTATCTGGTTATGCCCTAATAGCATCTCAGACACACAGGTGTTATTATTATCCCATTTCATAGATGATGCAAGTGATACCTTCCTTAATTATTATGCTGAGAACTAAAGGAGAGAATACTTGGAAATCCCCTAGCACAGAAGGTGCTCAATAAATCATTATTCCTCACTCCCTTGCCTCTAAAGAGAAAAAAAGAAAATAGGCAAGCTTCTGTAACACATTAGCTGTAAAAACTCAGCTCATGGTCTGTAAGATGAAAAATATTGGGGTTATATGAGCTCATTTGTTTTCTTCATTGCTATGTAAATGTGATTAGATTCGGAAGAGCCAAAAATCAACCAGTTTCCTGAAAGATCTCCAATAGAATGAAAACATTTATTTAACAGTCAAGACTGTTTACTAAGTTGTTCCTTATATAACTCAGTTTCTCAGACACCAGCAAAACCCATACAAGCATTAAATATGGGTTTTCAGAGGTATTTAAGGAGTCTAGGGCATTTTCTCAAAACTTTAACGTTTGGACTGAGATAGAGAAAACCTTAAATAAATCCATGGCACCTCAGAAGTTTTAGAGCTGCTGAAGTGGCACATACTACAGCACTGAAATGGGCACAAAATGCCAATATAATACGCAGAAAATCCCGTACATTGTCTCTCCAAGGGAGTGGTTTCCCTATGGTCATGAGTCTTAAGGAAAAGGATAAAATACATGCAAATGTGCAGCCTTTCTTAAACAGGTGAAAAAGCAAAGGCTCCGTTCTTTTCTCCATCTCTTCTTCATACTGTTCCTTCCTCTTGCTGTTTTGCAAAGACAAAAATTGCAAGTTCGAATTAAAACCTAGGACAGGAGTCTCGGATGCAGCAAAGGCTGGGTCAGAATGGAGGTCTCCTCTGAAAACTCTTCCCCAGCCTCACTGCTGCTTTCACTGTAGCTCGAAACTTTTGCAGGCCAAAGTCTGGACTTTGGCTGATTGCTCATCACACTCCTCTACTTATAGACCCCTCACGTTCTTTTCTAGCTCTCTAGAGCATCAGATTATCACCTGGCATAAGCCCCAAATACCCACAAATCAACCCTACAAGAAGTCGATCCTCATTTTTGGAACTTGCCAGAGTTGAGTTTTTGAGCCCATCCGCAGCACTCTCCATCGCCGCAGATGCGCGCCCAGTCTCCTCAGCTAAATTACAAGTTCCCTCATACCTGCTCCTATCTTCATTCTCTCACCCGCTAGGCCGAGCCCAGATGGTCTCCATAAATATTTCTGAGTTCTTTTCATTGACTGATTATGTGCTGGGGGCAACCAGCGCCTTAGTCCTTAGGGGGTCAGAGATCAGAAAAAGAATTCCCACTCTAGCCCTGGACCGGCAGAAAGCTCGGGGATTCCTGCCTACAGTGAATATTTTCTCCAGGCTAGCAGTTTGGAAGCTCCAGAGCTCTGAGCATGTTTCTTTGATCACCTTCCTCTGCAAGAAGATAATGGAGCTTAAAACATTTTTTTTAACAAAAGAGCATAAAAAGTGAATTTAAAAGCAAATGGGCCAAAGATTGTCCCTAGGAAGTCTTTCAATTTCACACACAGAAAATTCTTACGGTATGGATCTATTAGAAATGCTTTTTTTAGTCCCTTTTTGCATATTTATTATGTTCCTCTATGGCTCTGATATCACCTAATTTGACACAAAACCTCCAAAGCCACATCTTCTTTCTTCTTGAACTGTTAAAAATGGGTAAAATATTTTAATCATGAAGTCCTGTATAATTTAGAGATTATCTTCTCTCGGTGTGAGTTACAGCAATAATCAAAGGGAGGCTGGGGATTTATAAAGCTAAGGCCTTAATTTTTTGACAGGTGTTCTGCTTATTATGGAATTAACCTCTTTTCACATCTTACACATACATAAGAGCAGATTGTTAAATATATCCTCGGTACACACAGACAACAAAGAGGCAGAATTCCTTAAGTGCAAACTACCCTGGCATAGTCTTAATACAGGTTCACTTCTTCATTAATGAGAAGAAAATAAATGATGGAAGGAGGGGACCCCTTCAGCTGGAGAACCTGCATCTGATTGATCGGCCTAATTGGTATTCCTGGAGGGAGCCACGAGTCTTGATCCTTATTGGTGACATTCCCCATCTCAGCCAAAGGGAAGACTGGAAATAGCTTCCAGGCCTGATATTACTTTCTAATGCCTGACCAGTTAGGTCAGTGCAGAGATTAAAAGGTTAACAACTAAAGTCAAATAGAATGGTGTTTGAATCCTGAGCTGCCATGTGCTGAGTCTGTGTGTTCAGGAAAGTTATTTCACTGGCTAAATTTTAGTGTCCTGATTTATATAACAAAGATACTAGTCTTTCTTATGGAGGTATCAGAAGTGAGGTTAGGTGTGGACATACTACCGCCAAGCAGCAACTAAAGACGTTCCTTCTCTAGGAAACTACTTAGCAACTGCTTGTCTATTACTTGTTTTTACAGTCATACAATAAATGTTTCCTTTTTTAGCCAAATTCAAGTCACAATCTGAAGGAAACACAGTGGTAAAGAACATAAGCCTCAGTGTCCATTTCTTGAAACATACGAATGGCAAAGGATGCATGCACGCAATAACGTATCTAAAGTTTATAGTAATGTAACTATAAATATATGGAAAATAAATAAGAATAATGGAGGAGAAGAATATTTAGATAGGGTAAAGTGTTCATAAGGGTTCTATCAGGAAGCAAATGAAAAACTGTAGCTAAGTAAGTTTAGAAAAAAACTATACCCTGAGAAAGTGTTAAAGGAAACCAGCAAGGAATGATGAAGTTCCATGGAGGGAAGTGAAAGAAAACCAGCAACAGCTGAGAGCTGCTACAAAACTAAAAGGGCAAATAGATTATGTTAGCTTTCTACTAAGTTAATGAAATGCCAGACATAATTAAGCCTAAAAAATAGGTTGCATTGAGGCACATCTCAGTTGTAGACCACTTGCTAGAACATTACAAAAATCAAAATTCAATCTCTATTATTTCACGGGGAACAAGAGAGGAAATGTTTGTTTAATTCACAATGTCCATGTTCCAGGGCAAAACTGGATGGACACAAGGCATTAGCCCTGGGTTAAAGCCCACATTGTAGCAGGAGCACAAGGGGGAGCAAGACTACTTGCAGCACGACCTAGGGAGCAAAAAATAAAGAGCAAGGAGCCAGAGTCCCACAGTCTCCTACAGGGTCACCCCACAGTCCCAGTATCTCCCAAGCATTTTGACACACACTGAAAACACAATGACCAAGAGAGGGCGTTCATGAGAGACGTGCCCAGCAAGAAGCCCTCAGCAGTCTCCCAGCCCGTCTCCATAACTTGCTAGAGATGGACGGAGCCTGAGATGTACAGTCCTTGCCCTCTCTTCACCCTTGACTTTCTGATCCCAACAGAAAGTTCGGCACCATGGAAGTCTACAGATGCATTCCAGAGCACAGAACAAGAGCAGAAAGGAATCTGAGAGTGTTTCAGAAAATATTTAATGCAGGCAATTAAGAAAAACTTCCCCTGCAAGTGGGAGATTAAAAGCATAGGGAGGAGTCTTCCAATAAAGTTAGGGATGGGTATACAAGACAGAGGTGAATGAAGAAAGGAAGAGGATGGTGTACTAACAAACTGAAAATGGGTCAATGGGACAGGACAACGTTTAGTAGGGGAGGGACACTGAGTTTACAAGAGTCTCCCAGGCCATTGATCTTCCTAGGTACTATAACAAAACAGAATTTTCCCTTTCACCACCTGCATTCTAGCTCACCTAGGCTAAACATGTGTACTGAGTATAGGTTAAACTCTTACGAAACTCCTGTGCATTTCCAAATACTACTCCGTCCATGTGAAGCACTGATTGTTTTTCAATCTATACCCGACAGTGACTTCTAGAGAAAGCTTGAAAATCACCTTTCCTTGAAATCAGCCTGGATTTGCCATTTTGGAAACAAGAGGTATCCTAAGCATTGCCAGAGTATGCTGAGATTTTGTCCAGAGAGTCTGATTAGAATGTGTCCTCTCCCCTCTAGGGCAACCAGGCAAGTTGTGATTCTCCAGAGTTAGTAATGAGAAATGATAGCTACTTTGTAAACCCACCCTGTGATCCCGGGGATGGCCCATGATAGTGGTGACATGGGCAGTAACAGAGGGGTGTTGAATTCAGGTACCTCCCATGATGGTGCAGACAAGCCCTGATAGGACACCAAGGTTCTAATCGCTACAGCATAAAGTCATACAGGAAAGCTCAGAGAAAGGAGTCATATCTAGAGGTTGGACTGCAGATGGTGAAAATGATTGATTGAGGAGAAAATTGGACAGAAAACCATGGCTAGTTGATTGAACATGAGCAATAGCTGAGAAGTGAGAGGATGCTTGGATATGGGTTATTTTTCCTGACTCATCCTTCTTTTGCGGAATTGCACGTCCAAGGCTGTTACCCTGTGACTTTTTTATGAAATTTCAATAGTTGGGTATAAAAAGAGTAGAATACATCCTTGGTTATTTGATGCTGAGCTTGGCCACGTGATTTGTTTTGGTGAATGTATATTAACAAATATCATACAAGCTGAAACTCTAAATGCTCTTGCAATATTTGGCATGGTTGCTTGTGGTTCCAGGATTTCTTAAAATTACATGACTCAGAATCCACATGAGTCAATCTGAACACAGTTGGAGTCCAGTCTGCCCCCATGAAATTCACCCTAGCTCAATCAAATAGCAGCTGATTTGCAGGCCCATGCTTGTCAAATACCATTTTCTGGGATGTTTGTTACTCAGCAGAAACCGATGAATACGAAGTTGCTGCCAAGTGTGTGGGGGCACAGGCTGGGTAGTTCATAGCATGTCTACGTATCAGGCAACACATACCACTGGATCAGAAAATGACTGGCTGCAACCTGCCTGGCACTTCATCACTCTGCTTTCAGCAAATCCATGTACGTGACAGCCCTACACTCCACCCCAAATGACTATTCCAAAGCCAGAGGGATCTGAAGAAAGACTGGGATTATGTTTCTAGTTTTTGTGCAAACCATTAAATCCAAGCATTCTAAAGTATCAAGATCATGCCCCCACCTTGGGGATCTCTGTATTCATGTGAATGCCATTACATTCCCCAAAGCTTCTCTTCATAAATCAGACTGGCTGACCCTTTGGCCATTCACATGGCTTTTGTCCCCTTCTCCCACCTGTGACCTATCCAGCTACATCTGGCTCACACATCACCACACTGCCTCAGACGTGATCTCACCAGACTTCATGAGAGATTCCAGAATCCCTCCAACTGGACGTATGGAACAATGTATATCTCAGAGGTGCAAATGCCACATGCACTCCTCTGGAACACCTGTGAAGGAAATCAAGGACACCCTTCCACCGTGCAGCTTCTCCATTGTCCCTGATGCATCCAAACCTCATGCAGCAGAACAAATAACTCTCCTCACTTCAGCTAGAATCCTGTTTGTGTGCAGCCCACTGGCACTGCAAAAGCCCCACCCTGCACCAGACTCTTGCTGGGCTCTAGGAAAAAGTAGAAAGAATTAGAACCAATTTCCCAGCCGCAAGGAGTTTATGAGTTAGAAAAATAAAAAAGGCTTAAGCAAATGCTACTATTAACAACAATAACTGACACTGAAAACCAGCCTGTGAACTGATAAAGCTTTTTACAAGAGAATGTCATTGAATTCTTCCAACAATGCCTATATTGTTGCCAGAGCCACTGAGGCTTGAAAGAGTCTAAAGGAGTCACCTGAAGTCATGCAGGTCACACGTGGTTGGTGTAAAACACAGCCTCTGTTTCTAGCTGTGTTTGACACTAAAAACCACTGCCAGGGTCTTCATGCAACAAAATAACAGTCCAGAGGAAAGCATTTAGCAACAGCCTCACAGTGAAGAAAGGAATTGTCTGGGGGAGGAGAGGATCTATCAGAAGGACAAGAATGACTAGAGTGTTGAGGGATGGATCACATCTTATAAATAGAAATAAAAGGAAAATGCTTTTGTTCTGAGGAAACAAGGCTTGCAAAAAATCATAGGCATATGGAAGAGCATGGACCATTCTGGAAAGTGACAGAGGAAGGTGCAGGGAGTCAAAGCAAGAGGAAAAGCTTGGTTCAGAATAGAGAAGCAGGGAGGGATGTGGGTATCCACTTAAAAAATACTCTGAAATATCCTTCAAATTAAGTAACTTCTTAGTGCCCTTGTAGAAATCCCTTTTTCTTTTATTTGTCCACTGGTCTATCCTACTTTGCAAACTGTGAAAATGAATTTCATTTTGATGTTTATTATCCATATATTGAACCTGTCTATATCTCTTGGAGTAAATTCTATCCATCATTTTTATTGGATTTATTCCAGCACCACCCCAGTTTGTATAATTTACAAATTTCATTAACATTCTCTTTACTTTCTCTTGGAAACTATTAATAACATTGTTGCATATGATCAGGCTTAACACCAATCTCTTTGGCAGCATTAGTAATCAACTACCCCTCACTGGATGTCACACTATTCATCACCATGCCTTGTTTACAGGACGCCTGAAAATTATCAATCCCTATGGCAGTGTTCATATCCAAGCTAGTGTCAATTAATTTTATAAGTAAAACTTCATGACGAGGTATCAAATGCATTCCTGAAATCAAGATGTATTGCCGAGACTTTGTTCATCTCCACTGTGAATTTTAAACAGCTTCCAGATCAGTCATGGATGATTTATTTGTGGCAACACCAGGTTGCTCATTCACTCATGATTCCATTACTTCTTAGATGTTCTGGGCTATTTTTCTCCATGCACTTAAATTCCTAGAGGTAATCACAAGGATCATTCCTCTTCTGAAAAGACGGGTGAACACGTTTGTTGCTAGCCTGAACTTCTGTGATCTCTGCAAATATATCAAGTCACTTAAAAAGCCATTCCTTCTTTTTGGCTGGCAACTTTTATAAAGAAGCAAAGAGCCTCCCCAAGCTCTGAGCTGTGGTAAGCACACATTAGCTGCCACCTCTGGGGACATTGAACATGTGTCACTGTTTGTGCAAGACACATCAGTTTTGTGAGCTTCTTCTACTTGTTCCTCTAACCTGGAATCCCTTCATCCACTCATCCCTAGGTACAAATATTATAGACCATAAAATATCCCAGACCAATGTACCATACTGCTAGCAAGTAATCCAGATGCTGTATACATTCAGGGCACAAGTAGATTAAAAGAAAATGATTCTGACTGTAAATCTGCTGTTTAAAAAATTACAATGTATTCAAATGCTGAACCCATATGGCATCATGGTACAGTGGTGCCTTGACATCATTTTCAATTGGTTCCAAGAGGCATGATGAGTTCCAAAAGCAATGAGCATTGAATTTTCCTGGCTGGAGAGAGTAGCTAGTTATCAACACAGACCAGCCCCAGCTTTCTGCCAAGCAATGGACACACACCTGAGCAAACTGTTCACATTGAAATATATCAAGTACCATGCCTCGAACACCATGCCAGTTGAGTACCAGTGTCTGATGACTTTTTTTTTCAGTTTTTCTTTCTGAGTCAGCCCCCTTCACTGTCATTGAAAAGGACATCTGACACATGCTTTGACCTGAGTCTGAACATTATCCATTTTTGTCCACATCTTCTGCTGGTCTCAAAAAAAAATGAGAAAACAAGAAGAGGGAAGGTTTACAAAACAGAAGAGAAAAAGGTTGGTCTGTTGGTTGGACTTTCAGAAGAAGAACGCAATCACAATAAATTATGCGGAAACACAAGTGAACGTTGGTGCTTCTTCAGTGATTTCCAAGTAGACTATCCAGGTTGTGTCTCCCAGGCACCTCCACCAACACTTGGCTGCTGACTTGGCCTGGGAGCTACAAGACACAAGGTTTTCAATCTTAACATTGGTGGAT
>PVKA01017690.1:0-45234 GCA_004027165.1 Ctenomys sociabilis
CACACACACACACACACACACACACACACAGATACGTTTCCTCACAGAACTGCCAGCAATGGCTATACATGACTTCTCATTCCAAAACCCTGAAGGCAGAAACCCTGTCTTCATTGCTGAATCCCCCCTGTCCACAATATTTAACTACTAAATGTTTGTGGCAGAAATGAATAAGTGAAAGAAATGACCAGCATGACCATGAGCATTTCCTTGCTGTCCAGGATTACTGACAGTTCTCAGACTGGTCACTGTAGCCAATATTTTCCAGTGTCTCTCTTTCTACCAAGAACCCAATGTCATGCCCTGTGATTTGGAACTTTGTGACACTTCCACTTCCCCTGCTTGTCTTAGTCTCTGTTCTGGGCAAACTGGAGCTATAACTCATGTGGGGCTGTTCTTGGGTGTATGCTAATGATGTTTCATCCACCTTGTTCACCAAGTAGCTCCACCCACTTGCCCTTCATCTTTTTTCTAATTATTTTTTAAAAACTTATTTGATACAGGGTCTCCCTATGCAGATCAGACTCACGGTGATCCTCCTGTCTCAGCCTCTGCTGCACTGGGATTACAGGCATGCACCACCATGCCCAGTTTTTGTGGCTGGGGCCTGCAGGGTATGGGTACCAGAAATTGAACCTGGGTACTTGTGCTTGCCAGGCAGGTGCTTAGACCGCTAAGCTATCTCCCCTGCCCTTGCCTTTCGTGTTGGACCTAGTACTATGCTGGCCCCTGTCCTCCCTTCTTTCCCAAGCTTCTCATGGGACAAGTTGAGTCTCTTGGTGCAGGCAAAATAGGTCCCTACCAAGTTATTGTCAACAAGTTCTTCCCATCAAACTTGGATTCATTTAAATCAAAGGAGAAATCTACAGCAAACACTTTGTCCTACACAGTCACATTACAACATTTGGACAAGTAATACAGCTCGAAAGAACCTTTGAAGAGGTACCAGGACAGAAACAGCGAAACCTTTGGAGATAAAGTAATCTGGATTTAAGTCTTATCACTGCTACTTCCAGGGAGAAATAATTTTGTTCCTGAAGATTTGATGTGTTCATTCATAAAATGAATGCCCTCATCTTTCCTTTTGTCAGGGACTCTTCTAGATGCAAGCAACACAACTCCTGTCCAATATGCTTAAGAAAAAAGGGGAAGCATTGACGATCTTTGTAGCAAGGCAGGGTTAGATTCAGGTCTTCGAGCAAACCTTCTAAAATCCTAGTACTGTAGGACAGGGGATATAGGTCAGCAGTTTAAGCACCTGCCTGGCAAGCGTAAGGTCGTGAGTTCAATCTCCAGTAAAATAAGTAAACAAAGTAAGATACAATGAAAGCCTGGCACTTTCTCCACCACTCAGTTGTGCTTCATCTGTGTGAACCTTCATCAAGCAGGTAGAGGAAGAAATGGCCTCACAATCCCAAGCTTTGTCCTTTATTGAGCCAAAAAAAAAAAAAAAAAAAAAAAAAAAAAAAAAAAAAACAAAGAGATTGTTGTGCTCCCAGGAGGGATAACCTCCCAGATGAAATCACCTTAGTCCAGCCTGGATCAAATACCACTGTGGCCAGAGGATTGAGGTTGGTTATTGACAGCGCCCTGGGGCTAGAGGTAGCCCGTGGAAGGGCTGCTGGGGCTGAGTGCAAGCTCCTCCCTCGCTTAGCCCTCCCACTGGCTCTCAAGAGGCACATACACGGCACCTTCTGTGTTTTGAGCTGGCATTTGAAAACTGTCTCAGGCACGCTGTGTTTGACTTCAGTACTTTTCCTCCCTCTCTCCACCACCATTTCAAAGTTAGAGTGTCTCAGCCATCAACTGCACAAGGAACCCCAGCACCCAAAGCACTTAGTGCTGAGCACTGAGGTGCGCTTTGTGAGGACCCCTGCCTACATGCACGTGCCCTCTGGCGCCCGTCTCAGTCCGGTCCTACACAGCCCTCCCACCATTGCATGGGGTGCTCCTGGGAGAACGTAAATGTCCCTGACAGAGGACCACTCGGTCACACTGTTTCTTTCTAACAAGATAAAAAACAAGAGCCTAGATATCTGGACTATGACTTATGACTCCCTCACTCAAAGTCTATTTTCTATAAAACTTGACATCCCATTCCATTCCAGGTCACTGCCTATTCAGATTCTCATGGCTTTGCAGGAAACTTATAACTGATGGACTTGTTAAACAGAGTACCTCAGGGCATACGGAATGTGTTACAGTGTGTTCTCGAGAGACTTTACTGAACTAAGCCTTGCTCACATGGTGGGAACCTCAGTTGTTAGGGAAGGAGGTACAAGGGCTGCTATTGTGTCTCGCACTAGACAGACGTGTAGACCATTTCATGTTCAGCAACAACAAAGTCACCATTGGTATTTCATTTTCCAAGATGTCCAGTAACGTCTCCTCCCAGCCAGTGGCGATTGGCTGTGTTGGTCAGCAGGCCATGGCTGGGCCAAGTCTGTCTCTGCAAGGCAAGTCTATGTGTTGCTAACTAGGTGTTCTCTTTGCTGGGAATTGGGAATGTCAAGGATCGTGTTGGCATCTCACTTATGAGGGAACAGGAAAATGGCCTGGGTGGCCTATGAAATGCAAGGCAGGCTGTGGGTGCTGGGGATCCTCAGTGTCACTATGGCTAAGCTGGTGGTAAGGACGGGGATGAGAGCTCCCTGAGTTGAACATGAAGTTCAGTTCATGTAGGTTCCCTTTGCTGAAATCACCTGCAAATATCCAAACTAAAAGAAGCAACCACAGCAAGTACTCATGAAACCCTCAGAGCTCATCAGACCCTGCACTAGATGGCCATGTGGTCTCCTTTAAGTCCCTCCATAGCTCTATGTGTAGCTTTTACTATTCCCATTTTACAGGTGACAAAACTGATGCTTAGATAATTCAACCGACTTTCTCCACATCCCACTTCTTTCTCCACATCCCACTTCTGGTAAGCAGAACTTGAACAGGTGATCCTAGAGCCTTAACCAATACACCCTAATAATTCCTGGATCAGAGCTGGAGGAGTTTAAGACACTTGATCTGTGAGAAAATTAAATACAGGTGAATACACCAATAATGGAATTTTCCAAGGTCTTAGTTTTTCTTTAAGTATAATTCTAGGATAGGAACAGGCTTGTCTTGTGTCCTGGCTTCTATTGCCTCCCCGTCTGTGTTTTTAATAAAGATAATTAGGGTCATCGTGGTTCAACCAGACCTTCTTAGTCTTAATTACACTGCACCTGGAAACCCCAAAGAATGCAGAGATTCATGTGCACTTCCAGCCAGTGCTTGCAATGGCAGCTTCACCCTCAGAAGACAAGTGGGCTTTGGGGAAGAATTCAGAGAATCAGACATCCACCAAAAGCAAGCAGTCTAGCAGTCACTAGGGGTTTCTAGACCTCTGTCTCTCAGACACACAAAGGTGTTTCTCTCCTCTTCGAGCTCCTACTGGTGTGTCACTACGCAAAGCACTGGCGAAGCCCTGAGCTGATCACGAAGCCCTGCAGACCTGCTTGGGATGAATGAGATTAGCGTGACTTTCCCTCCCCAGGAACTCAGTGCAAGCCTCCTCTGGAATTGCTCTGCACCAGGGCATCCTTCACCCTGAGACTGGCTTCCCCAAGCAGTAGTTAGGTTGTCCTTGCCACAGAGACCATCCTTGGACCACAGCCTCTCCCCAGGAGAGGAATGGCAGCTGTGCATGGAGAAGACTGGGGGGCAGAACACTCTGCCTGTGCCACAAACAGCGTCAAAGATACTACACTGATATGACCTGAAGTTTTGAAACTTTTCTTAGAGATGTAAGGGTCTGGGGAGATAGCCCAGTGGTCTAAGCACCTGCCTGGCAAGAGCAAAAACCTGGGTTCAATCCCCAGTACTGTATGCCGTGCTGGCCCTGAAACCAGGCATGATAATCCCAGAGATAGGGAAGCTGAAAACAGGAGGATCACTATAAGTCTGAGCTGCACAGAGAGACTCTATACCAAATAAATAAATAAATTTAAGATTTCTTTTTTTAAAATAAATTTAAGATTTCAGAAGAATGCTGTGAGAATAAATGGCATTTAAAAACTGAGGAAGGTGGCCATGATTTGAAAGGAGAAAATGAGGCATTGCAGTCCTGTTGCTGTGCTGGTTCCGGAAGCATCTAGGGTGTACGTGTAGGAAGCCCGCAGTGGGTCACTTTTGGCACCAGGTAGCAACCTGGCCATTGAGCGTGTCCCATCTGAAGGGCCTCCAAGGGCCACGAGAAGCAAGGAGATAGCCCTTCCTTCTGTAGTAAGTGATCAGGCCTGAGGGAAGAGCCAGCTGGCCTTGGGGCCACATAAGTTTGCCAAGGCAGAATTGCAGGGATGGCCTAGGAGGAGGCTGAGCCCCTCTCTTAGGGGCAAAGGCCTCAGAAGTCAGAGGAAGAGTCAGAAGCAGGCATGGCACTTAAGGACTTCTCCCTCGTCCATTCGTTAGTGCTTCACCTTAGTAAGGTCCTCAGTGTCAGAAGAGCCTGCTATCTTGCTCCTCTCACTGAAAAAAAAAAAAAAAATCCCTTGGGAAGCCAGCATAAGCCAGGAAGGAAAATAAAAAGACAATGTTGACATACAGGATGTTAAAGAGTCAAAAACAAAAGAAACCTGACAAAAAGCCTGAAAACATCCAAGGAATCATATTTCCTGATACAAACTTCAAGCATGTTGAATCAAACATAAGAATGCCATTTGTTGTTATCTGAATACCAGTTCCTTAGATGAAGGAAGAGATTTTTGTTGTTCTTGTTTTGGTTTACTGCTGAACTTAAACATGGAAAAACACCATTTTCGGTGGAGTACTACAAATGAAAATCATACTCCAGCATCCCACCAGGAGCTCTTAAAAAACAAACCAGAAATCTTCTCTCCCTACCAAAAATCTCCCATGCAGCAGCCAAGCCTTTGAATGTTTTTGAAGAAAACCTGGGTTGCCCAGGTATGCCCAGGGATGGTGCCTTTAATTGACATGAAATCTGATCTAACTTAAAAGAACTGATCTACTTCAAAGGCAGAGCTAGTCCTCTCTGATTTTGCTACTTTAATTAATGAGAAATAAATAATCTGTTTGCCTCAAAAGACCTTTTTCATATTGTAGAGCAGCTTTTACCCACAAGGGGAAGAGTAAGGAGGAAAGAGAAGGGAAACAGCTCCCTGTGGAGATTAAAGAAAGTCTTTCATACTAGCCTGCTTCAGCCACACATACACTAGAAAGCCTTTCAGAGTTTGTCATTTCTGTGGGACGCTGCAGAGCACATCCGGTTCTGGGGAGGGACTGTTCAGCTGCATTTCCATTCAAGATTCGGTATTCTCCCAAGAAATGTTTCCCAGCACCTACTTTGGATTTAAATACAAAGAAGTTATGATGGCTTTGCCCCCTGAGCATTTATTTCATAACCTTTGAAGTTAACCATTTAAGCACGGAGAGTATGATATTGTGGGAAATTTTAACAACAGAGCACACTCAGGGACGTTCCTTTTTGAAAGATCTAAGCATAAAGTCACAGAGACACACGCCATTTCCTTTTGTGAGGTCCCAATTAGAACCCTAAATGTTTCTGCCTCACCCTTCAGTGCTTACTCCTAGAAATCCCAAAGCTATAGCAAAATTTGCGACTGCTCACGATCAGTGTAATACAAGGTGGCTGTTTATATTAAGACTGTGGCAATGTCCCTGACACATTGTAGGGAAGAATAAGCCCTAACAATATGAGCCTGGTGGACTCTCTCACAGCCCTAACAAGAGACTCTGATTCCCCCCGTCCCCCACCAAGTGTGTACTGCCTTAGCTGGAAGTCTTCCCTGGGCTCTACCCCTAAATAGCAGTAGTACTCACTGCTGGCGTTCAAGGCATGAGGTCACAGGACACAGTCTTTCCAGAAGTTTCCAAAACATTCTGAGGGATAATCTTTACCACTCATCCAACTTCTGGAACACGTGACTTGGGTTCACTTATCTAGCCAGCAGGTTGCAGCTTCGGGATGAGAACTCAGAACTGAGCAGGTCAAAGGCTTTGTCGTGGGCCCAGCCTTTTCACATTAGGACCTGTCTCTACCTGATAAAAGGAACCCGGGAGGCTTTCTTCATACCACGATTAGAGAATAACAATATAAATGCAGTAATGAACTTGAAGAAGATACACTGAAATGCCACAGTGAGGTATGTGATTCTGATATGCTATTCACTGAATGAAGAGTTCATAGAATGTAGGGAGAAATATGAGCGTATTAACTTGTTCACTGTTCATAATTTTCACGTTTTGAGTTTCCTTCGTGGAAAGAAACAGGCCTGGATTTTGTAGACCATGCAGCAGAGACAAACCACACCTCATTATCCTGGAATTAAAAAAAGGGTGGGAAAACCTTTAAGATTAATAATTGTATTTCTGGCCAGTATTAAGAAGGCATAAAAATGACACCCTCCTCAAGTAAAAAACATTAAGAAACAATTCCCTAAGGTAAGAGAGACCTCTGGTTGACCCTACAAGGATTTTCCTTCCTTCCAAACACAGGAAGGTGTGTCTGGAGCCTTTCATCACCACATGCTTAGCTAGCCGTGTTCCTGAGAAGACTCCCTGATTGCACCCCTGCTTCTACTGCCGGCCCGGCCTCTGGCTCTCCTCTGGTCCCTGTGCTCTGCCCTCACCCGCAATGCCTGCCATGCTTGCAGACGCACCACCTTTGGATCCTCCCCCCTGGACCTGTCTCCTGCCTCTCCATCCTCCTTATCCTAAGTATCGTGCCCACATCCTGTGAAAATCCCATTTCTCGATTGTGATTTCAGATCTGTCCAAACTTCGCCCCCACTCTCTCAATAACAGCTAATGTGCCACACTCACTGTGTGCCAGAAATCATCCTAAGAGCTCTCCTGGCACCTACTCACATTGCTTCAGCACTGTGAGCAATAATTGAGAAAATGGAGGTAAAGAGAATTAAGCAACTTGCCTAACATCACCCTGTAAGAGACAAAGCCAGTGCTTAAAACCCACATGGACTAGCTTTCAAGCCCATGTTTTGGCTGGTTTCAATTTCTACACAGTATTCCATTGTGTACAAGCAATTCTTCATTGTCTAGTCAGTTACCATGCGAAGTGCTTCCAGTTTCTGCCTTGAACGTTCTTTACACAGACTTTCTCCAAGGTATAAAACTAGATTGTAAGTCACACCCTTGGGGTGGTGTGGTACAGCAAGGGATCCTCTCACATAGCTTTTCCAAGTGGCTGGGTGACTCTTACCAGTTGTGTAAGAGCCTGTGTGCTCCCCACCCACCGAACTGTCTGACAATGGGAGGGAATCTCAGGAGATCTTTGTTCGTGTTTCCTTAAGTACGAACTAAACTGAGTTCTTTTCACATATATTTTCAACATCCCTATAGCCTCTGCTGTGACATATTTATTCATGTTTTTGATTCATTTTTATTGGGACGCAGAAGTTCTTTATTTCATTAAGATAAGCAGCCACTGGCCATCCGGAGTACTGTAGCGTGCTCCTCCAGATTGCAGGGTCCCCCCTGTTCTTCACAGCACTCTTCAATAATCAGATGTCATTTACTTACACAGACTTTTTTTTTAATTTTTATGGTAGCTTATTTGAGATCTTGTTAAATAAATCTTTTCTTTCTTTTAAATCAGAAAATCTCATATTTACTTCAGGGATTTCTATAGTTTGGCCTTTCACATTCGAGTTCAAATTTATTCAGATTTGACTGTTTGTGTCAGCATGTCCAAATAGTAATTGTTCCAAAACTATAAAAGTCCTTACTTTATTAGTGAAACTTTCTTTAATGTATACGAAATACAGATGCTTCACCTCGTATGAAAGGCGGTTTCACAACTTTTATCAATTTCAACTTATTGACATTTATCTTACAAACCCACTCTCCACATGCAGACAGGCTCACATACAAAGGGGATCGCGCTAGCACTATTCATTGTGTTGTCACACTCACTGCAGCAGCAAATCCACTCAAATTAAAAATGACCCATGTGCTGATCAGAGGGCTAAATAAACTGTGGTACATATCTGACAGCTCTGCTTTTGGTGCTGGGGATCAAACTCAGGACCATGTGCTTTCCAGGCAGGCACTTATGCCACTGAACTATCTCCCCAGGCCTGACAACTGCTTAGAAAGGCCAGAACAAGGGGCAGTGAGACAGCTCCGTGAACTAAGTGCCTGCTTAGGCAAGCACGAGAACTGGAGTTCGATCCCCAGTACCACACGCAGCTCCAGCCCCACCCCTGGGACACACTGAGCCAGTGATGGAGCCTGGGCTTGGTGGCATACACCTGTAATCCCAGGCTGAAAACAGGAGGATCACTACAAGTCTGAACTGCATAGTGAGACCCTGTACTAAGCAAATAAGCAAGCAAGCAAGAAAGAGAGAGAGAGAGAGAAAGAGAAGAAAGAAAGAAAAAGAGAAAGAAAGGCAGACTTGGACAGTGCTGTGCCCACTAAAATGGAATGCTATGTAAATATAAAAATATCTTTAACATATAATGTTAAGATGGTATACACATAGATACTAAAATATATAGCATCTTATAAAATAAAAATACCATAAAAGTTGGTTTTTAGTATTATTGTTTTTATAAAATGTGGTCTGTTTATGTAGGCTACCTCCAGAGAAGCACACAGCGCAGTGCACTAGTGATCCAACCCATGGAGAACAGCTGCGAGCCTTGCCCCCGGAGGGGGACTTTCTTCATGTCCTGCCTTTGATAGCTTTAATTTTGTTTAACATGTGCTTGTATTCCCAATAAAATGCTTGTTTTACTGTTAGCTAAGTGAAAAAAAAATGAATGAATGAATGAATGCAAAAATATACCAGTTTGTGATGTCCCCAATCAAAGGTGTTTGCATCTAGCACAAACAGTGAAAGGGTGGGAAGATAAAATCACAGGTGAAAGAAATGTTCAAGGAAGGAAAAATACACGATCATCCTGCTGAACTCCTCAGTGCAGTATGTTTCTCTTTGTTTGTTTTTTTAACCTCCAGTATTATTAGATAAACTTAATTGTACCATACAATTGCTACATTTTCTAATTGTGATTGTTTATATAAAAATTGGTGTTGCATATAACCATTTTCTGCAAATTTCTAAGAAAAAGCTCTAGAACTTTGAGAATTCATGTATTGTAAGGAAAATATAAATTCTCCTTATTCTAGATATAATATTTGTTATTCTCTTTACTATATGAAAAATGAGGTTTTATGAAACATGAAGACATGGTTAGGGCTTAAGCAGTGTTATCTTGCTTATGCCTTGCAACAGTTTCAGGCAACAGATGTTATGTTTATTTTAGATCAAGAGACTAACCATAGCATTCATACTGCCACTCAGTAACATGGCTTCTCAATGTTTCTACTGGAGACAGAGAATGAAGAAAATCTATTCAATCTGTATGGTCAAAAATAAACTTTCATAAGCTCATATACTTTTTGGTGTACTAAACCCCATATGTGTTCTTTGCATTCATGGAACTAATGCTGGCACCCCTAGATTAGCAATGGGAGTCTGCCGTAGGAGCTGGAAGCTGTGCAGCCTGAGCAGTGGTCCCTGCCTCACACTGCGCACACCTGAGGGTTTCCTGGAAGTGACTGGTTAGGATTTGCTTCCAAGAGCCCACGGACCAGACCAGTCCCAGCATGGAGCAGGGTGAAACCTGGAAGCATTTCCCACCTTGTCTCAGAATATCCGCAGGATGCTATTTTACACATCACCAAATTCCTGGTGACTGTTCCATATTAAGTGGAATCGAACTCTGTGGTTAGTGACCAGGAACCCCCATGTTTAGCAAGTTTTCTCATCATCATCTTTGTGAATTGAAGTCCAAATACAAGTGTGAATTCTTCTTGATCTTTCTGCTCTTTCTGAACCTACCAGGAAGTCCAGGAGTCCTCAAGGCCAGCTCATGTCACATTCTCTAGACCTGTGCTGGCCTCAGAATCAGAATTTTCTGGCTTAGGGCTGGGGAGTTGTTAGCTCAGTGGTCTAAGAGCCTGTTCCGCAAGTGCAGGGGCCCAGGTTCAGCCCTGGTACCACATGCTGTGCCAGCCCTTGAGTCCAGGCTAGCGGCGCGGGCCTGTAGCTGGGGAGGCTAAAGCAGGAAGATCGCTATGAGTGCAGGCTGTAGAGTGAGACCCTGTACCAGATACGCAAGGTTTTTTTAAAAAAGAAGTTTCTGATTGAAATCACAATTTGAGAGCTGAGCCCCAGTGTCTTGCCTCCCACACTCTTTCCCTTGTGCCCAAAATTTTTGTCCTCTGCCTAGAACACATAATGTACTGACACAGCTGAGGCAGTTGCCTCAGCGAAAATCCAAAAGGAAGATATTTTTGTCTGGAGGCTTGCGAGATCTAATGATAATCTTGGAAAGCTGTGGTGCCGACTGGGGGTGATGTGTGGGGTGTAGACGGGAAACAGAAAGAAGCCTGCCTTCCGTTCTAACGCTGGCCTCGTGCTTTGGACGGGAAGCTCAGTTCCTTTGAATCCGTGTTTTTCACGCAGTTGTCATCTCCCATTGAATTCCATGAAGCGCAGGGGAGAGGGGAGGCAATGTGGGCATTAGGCGTTCTGGCCGCTCCAGTCCCAGGGTCCTGATTGCCTGTGCTCTTTAGACTGTCACCGACCAGCTTGCAACCGCGAAGGTCGGAAACCCCACTGGATTTGAGCCCCATTTCTTTCCTCCCACTCTCTAAATGCGTTAGTCGAAAAAGCTGCAGCCATGAGGCGAACTGAGCCGCTCGCTTTCCCTGCCCTTCTGCCAGTTTGGGTGGGTGATGCGAGTGTTCCGGCACTTGTAGGCAACACAGTGCGGCTGTGCATGTGGGGTCTGCGCCGCAGCGCCCCGACAGGCAGCTCTAAGCATCACTACTTCTCTCTCATTTATTTTCATTGCTTTCATGATTTCAAAATAATAACTTCCAATGTATAGACTGTATAAAATATAGAAAAGGTTACAAATACCCCAAACTACTTATTATCCCACACCCAGATAGCGTCCAGCATGCAGACAAGATCATGGTGGTGCTTCGTGGCCCCCTCTGCATGCACTTAAGTGTGCATCTCTCTTCGTGCTCACATGCGTGCGTCTTATGCAGTTGTGTAGCTGTGCACATGGAAGGCATCGCCCAGGGAGGGCCTGCCGCTGGCTCAGATTCCCTCCTGCTCTTGGTAGCGAGGCGAATGGGAGCAGGGGTAACTTCAGCTCTTCTACCACAGCCGCCTTAAAACCGCTCACCTCAAGTTATTCACCCAGTCCTTCTTATTCTCGGTACCCGAGCACCCCTCCTCCTTTACCGCTCAGCAGTGCACCCAGCTCCCCACTCTCTCCAGCCTCGGCTTGCTCCCACTGCCTGGCCACTCCACTGCTGAGGCTCTGGCCTGCTGTCCCACTGCTGATCCACAGTTTGTCCCTGGGAGCTCAGGGCAGGGCCTCCCTCCCCACCCCATTCTACAGACCAACTGCACAACTGTCAGTTTGCCTAAAGAGCTATATTCCCCATCATCTCCAAACATCTCTCGTGCATTCCTGCCTTTCTGAAACACGATGTCCCCCCCTGCCTGCCCGCATTTACACATGGCCTAGGTCATGGTTGCGTAACACAGAGACTTGAGAGTGCTCTGGCTTGAATATTGGGAAGGACTGTACTGATCGCCCAGGTCAGTGTGCTTCACATGTGTTTCCTTAAGATTCTGTCCTTCCCCTCCTCCACCATGCGTAGAGTGCTTTCTAAGTGCCTGTTGCTCTCTATGTCCCACCCCACTGCAAGCACTGGGATGGTGTCTTATTAGGATAGTGTCTGAAATTTAGTAGACAGTTATTATTGAATAAGCGCACACTGACACAACCACAGCACTGTTCATCATGGTGTACAGTGCAGTTAGTGAAGACAGATCCATAGTGTATCAGCTGTATTCCTTCACCAGTTGATAGAGCATAATTTGAGAAGATAAATTGAATGCGTTTAGAAGGAAAATTAAGGTAAATTTTCTTTACTTGCAATTAGAGATTTAGGTCAAGTATAAGTACTAAATAAGGAGCAACTGACAACCCTAAAACTATCATAGAACAAATTCACACTATCTCTTGACAAGAGTTCTTTGCCTATTGGACAAATTTTCATGAGAGGTCTGGGATGGAGTGAATGGTGCCCCTTCAGATTCGTAGTTGAATCCCCACTGTGGCTTTATCTGCTGAGGGGCTCACTGGGGTACGACTGGGGTTAAACGAAGTCATAAGGGCAGATGGCTCATATGAAAGGCTGTGGCCCTAAAGGAACAGGTGGACCCTTCCCCCCTTTTCTCCTGCTTTCTCTGGGGTCATGTGAGTCTATGGCAGGAAGGTGGCTACCTGCAAGCCTGCGAGCTTTTACCCAAACTCAATGTTGGCAGCGTTTTCAGACTTTAAAGCCACTCGGTCTCCAGTATTTTGTTACAGGATCCACAGCTGAGCAATACACCTTCCGCGCAGATGGAGGCTTCCAGAGCCCTGCCTTGTCTTCTTAACCATACATCTGCCCACGTAGAGTAGGGGCTGCTGGATTGTAGCTCCAGCGCGGATCCACTATACTAATGAATGAGCCTTAGTGCAAGATTGTTCTGGGCCTGCAGGTGAAGGTAATGGGGTCACCACAAGGTGGCATTTATTTGTTGGATGGTAGTTGTAGTACATTATTTAGCTGTTTATTAATTTCTTGATGCATTATTTATCTGTTTATTAATTTTTTGATGAATTTACTTTTTCCTGCCATGGGATATCAAATTTATTATGGAAAGACACATTTTACTACAGACAATAATGAAATAGATTTTAAAAGTTGGGTGAAATGGTAAAATAAATCCAGTCATAAAGTTAGGACACAGGGATGGATGCCATATGGACTGGAATGATTTGCCCCCAAATTTCCTGGAATCCAAACCAGAGTTAAACTGAGTCTGTCTGAAGATTCTCAGTGTTTATCAGATGAAAGTAAGCCAGTGCCCTGGGGAGAGGAGATGGCTCAGAACAGGAACTGTTGTGTGCTGAATTTACTAGTAGATCTCCAGTACCCTGAACGTTGCACAGTGAAAACTGAGGTGTTAAAGTGTCTTCCAAACAAATGAAAACCTCCTAGCAAATTTAAGGCATCTACAAGACATTTCTATAAGAAATATTTAATTCCCTAGAGCTGTTTTCTTATCAATAGTCAATGTATCCTATTTGCATGAAATGTACAACAAAATCAATTCAGTCATATTTTTTCTATAAGTAAATCACAGTGTAGCATGCACATCACCTGGGCTATTTTTAGGTGGTGCTCCAGGAAGATTATTTCTCCGCCATGTGATAGGAAAGAGGCTGGGGAGCTGATGCTGCATTCTTCAGAGGGCGGTGCGGGCACTGACTGCTGCTGGGGAAGGATGGCTGGGTGTTCTGCCAGTCAGCTGCTCCCAGGAAACGCACGCCACTCCTGGCCAGCAGCGCTGCCTCAGCCGCACGCCTTTCACGGCCAGGTGCTAGGCCAGGAGTCTCCTTTCACCCTCCTAACTCCCTTTGGATGGGGTGCTAGCGTAAAACGCCTACTGTGCAGGAGAGAAGCCATGGCCTGGAAAGGTGGAAGTTAGCAAGCCAGTGGCATCGGTGGCAAGATCCGATGAGGATACCTGATTTGGGATGACTTTTGGAAATTGACAAGGCTTCAGCCGTGGCACCAGACTCCATGCCTTGCCAACCGCTCTCCCAGCCGGCACGGAGGGCCCTCAGCAGTGCTGTGTACAAAAGAGGATAAGAACATGATTTCCCTCAATGTGGGGCCCTCAATGTGGTCTATCACCTTTCGTGCGGTAATGAAATGAGGGATAAGATCAATAATCGAATACAGTAATCTTCACATCTTGACTCCCAAAGGCATTTTTGTTGTTGAATTTATAAATAACTGTAGTCCAAACTAAATGAAACTGAATAGAATGCTAGAAACACATAATTCTATTCATTTCTAAACAGCCTAAGCAGAAGTTTATGATTTAGCCCTGCTCCGGTCCAAAAAAGACCTTTTCCTACATGTTTTCCTTGAGTAATTAATGCACAAATGATCACTGTCTGAATGCAGGATCATAATGAGCTTTATTTTTGCTTGAATTTTCATTTATTGATTTTATTTCTCTTCCGTATGAATAATGCACCCTTTCAGAATGCATCCAATTCCAAGTGTTTGGCACACTAGATACAGAGCCCTTTATTTTGAGCATTTACAAATATAAATTATGTAGTCAATGTGTTTTTAAACTGTTTAAATATGTATTTACATGCTACACTAAGGCATTACCAGTGTTGTGTGTATAGCAAGTGGAAGGCAGTTTTAAACTGTCCAAGTATCTGTTCATCATCATAAAATAACTTTAAATGGGGCTGCTGTGGTTCATTTGGGGGAAAATGGAATATTTAAATATTGGTATAAATAACATTCTCCATACAAACTAGTAGGGACCTGAGCTGCTTAGATAAACAATTCAGGCCCCTAATGCTTTGCACAGAGCGGCGTTCTTGGGTAACGTGTTGTATTGCTCTTCCCAAGAGTTCTTTACGTTGTGTTGAATCAAAAGGGAGCCTAAGTGCTGTAAAGCGTAAGGCTGGGCCCTGGTGCATGCAGGCTGCCTGGTGAAGGAAGCTGGCAGTGTCCCAGAGGACAGCAGCCTGAGGGGCAGGGGTTGAGCGTTCTGAACCTCCCCGCCTCACCGCTTCAGCGCTATCACCAGGGGCTTGGGCAGAGGACCATGATTTTATAGCTAACCTTGCTTTTGGCTGTGGCCATCCTTTTGCAGGCATTTGTTTGAAAGAAGAAAACCAGAGGGAGATGTTTCTGATCCAGGCAAAGGAATTTGGTAGAGGCAACAGACAAGTAGGAAGAATTATTCAGCTCAGTGAAAAACAGTCTTATTTGTAGGAGAAAAGAGTGAGGTTCTAGAATGTGGCATTTCAAGAAGAGTCCAGTGGTCACTGCTTTGGGGACTTTCCCAGTATCCCGGCTCTTAGGAGATGGGGGAAGTGTCACTGGAGGAGGACGGCTGTGAAGGGCTTCCGTTGTGATCTAGATGACAGTGCAGATGGTGCCCACACCAGAACCAAACAAGGGTAGAGGTAGAAAGAGCCAGGGAGGCAGGGTTAGGGGCCAGAGCACCCTGCCCCGGAGGGGAGCAGCTTCTGTGGTCTCCAGAGGCTTCCTACTCGCTTGGGTCTCTGCTTCTCTCTCACATTTTGCTTGTGTCCATGTTGCACTTTCCAGGCAGTGGCATCTGGAGGGAGCCAGCTGTGCCGCCTCCTCTTGGCTGCAGACAGGGGCGCCACTTAGCTTGCAGGTGGAGGCTGAACTTGGGGCCTTGGAGAGCTGGTCGGTGGCACGACAGTGCTAGGGGGAAAGAAGCCCAGTGCAGCAAGAGTGATAAAAAGAAGGATTGGAAACTTACTTTCTCAATGAGTATTTTCTTCCTCCTCTGCAGTGTGAGTCATTCTTCTCTTGGTTTGTGTTCCTCCGAAAGGAGGCTCTGACACAAAGACTCTAATGCAAGGAGACTTGTGAAGAGAAAATTCAGGAAACAGCCTGCAAGGACTGAAGAAGGGTAGGGAGGAAGGAGAAGGCTAAGCCAATGGATCAGGCTAAGGCTAAGGTTGCTCCAGGCAATGGGAGCTTGAGAACTCTGGGAGAGAAGGCAAGACATACCTCTGAGTTGTCTCCACCATGGAATTAGGATGCTGAGTCACACACACACACACACACACACACACACACACATTCTCAACTCTGTCTTTGACTATTTGTCCATTGGCTGAGTTATGGAAGAGCTCAGGCCTGGAGAAAAGAGCTTCTAGAGGTAACTCTCCATCACTTCCCCTTACCTGGCACACCTTCCTACTGTGCGCCTCTCCCCCAGCATGGCGCCATCCTCAAGCCTCAGTCATGAGGTCCTCAGTAAGCATCCAGGGTGAGAGGAAAGCCCCAACAGTGTCTGCTTCTGCTCTCTTTTTCTAAATGTATTTTAAAACCTGGACATGAGACTTTCCAACTTCTCCTGTTATGAAATGACCTCCAGTGGGAGTGGTGCGAAAGGCAGAAAGATGTACCAGAGGGAGAGGGTTTGGTTAAAGACGTGAGGACATTCACAAAGCAGATTTATTTCCAGCTCGGCAGGAGGCAGCCATGTTTCTGTAAGTGTTGATTAAACCGTTCCCCCTTGGTGGTTCTCTTGTTTGTCTCGTTCATGTTGTTCTCATTTACCTCCTTTTGCTTTGGGAATTTGCCAGCATGGAACTTGTTTCAACGTCTACACTGATTAGATACGAGCTTATGTTAAGCTGGAAGCTAGTAAACATTTGGCTAGGGTACTTGTGGGCCTCATTAACCCAAAACAGGGTTTTTTTTTGGGCTGAAAATGCAAATAGATGGGGAGGTTACAAAGAGTGTATAAACACCAGGCTGTATGGACTGCCCATCTCAGGCAGCGCCCTGTGCTTACCTATGAGGCTGACGGCAAGCAGGCCCTCTCAAAGGGACACTGAGCATGTGGAGCTGATGTCACTGGTTGAGCTGAGCTTGCTTTGAGGCACAAATGAGGTCAAGAAGTGACGTGTCCAGTGGAAGGGCTCAGCATTAAGCATAAAGAAGTTAAATTAACTCCAGAGCAAAGTTTTGGCTTTGTGACCCCAGACAAAGTATTGAAACTCTCTCATTTTCCCAGAGAGTTGGGGTTAAAAAACTCTACATCTTAGGTCATAGTAAGGGTGAAACCAGGACATTGTGTCTGTAGAACTGAAGAAGGTCTGATGTACATATTGGGCTTCAAAAGAAGCCTGTTCCACTGTCTCTTCTGTTCAGAAAGATGTCTCCTCACCACCTCTAGTTCTGAGCAGGCATCCCCACTATCTAATTCCAAATCTTTGTCTTTGGGGTACTTGGCACTGAGTTTGTTTTTGTTGTTGTTTGTTTTCCCAGGGTGTTTGCAGAGAGCTATAGGAGACCTTCCTCGACTAATGAAACTTTGTTTTGAATCCAGTTTGTACTACAGACTGCACTCATGCCTGTGCACTCAGGTAATCTCTACCTGGAAAACATGCAAGGCACTGTGAAGCCCATTTTATAGATGAAGGAAGCAAGATGCTGAGAAGTGACCTAAGGCCAAAGGATCAGTGGGGGCGGCATCTGAACCTGAAATCCATTCTCCTGTTTCTGTTTCCCAGGTAGCACACAGTAGTGTTCCGCAGTGCCAACGGGTACAGGGCCCAGCTTGGCGCTCCAAGGGTTAAGTCTCAGGGATTTGGATATGTGCAGATTATCAGAAGAAACGTGGTGCCAAGGTCTACCACAGAAGACACAGACTGAAGGGTGACCCTCTGTTAGCCCTCCAGCTCTTTCTCAGTAGTTTTATGCTGAACTCAGCCTCCAAGTTCCTGAAAAATAACTTATATAACTGTAACCCCTATATATTCTACTTCATTTTTATTATAAACTTATATTAAAAGAAAAAAATTAAAGAACGGAAAATGTATCTTTTGCTTTCCAGTACAGCTAATCTAGCCCATACTTTGCAGGTCACTTTTTTTAATGCCATATCGCTATGGAATACTCTCATCCACATACCCTAGGCTTCCATACTAGAGAAGTTGACTCCATTACTCAAATTTCTTCAAGATTAGTTCACTACTCACATTGTAGCTGGGCATTCAGTCATGAGGTCAAAGGCTTGAGATTCTATTCAGTCATATTTTCAATCAATGAACAGCTTTCCATTGGCTTAGGTGGCCATATTTTTGAAACCAATCCTTGGTCTAACATTATTCAGTGTCAACATGGATAACCAAATGTCAGCAACTGCTTAAAATTACTATGAAATATTTTAGCAAAATTCCTGGGAATTCACACCCTATTGATGGAATGAATGCATATTCTTTGGTAAGCCATTGGAAAGAGTCTATCAGAATTACAAATGTTTCACTTCTTGATCTATCATTCTACATCTAGGGCTGTTCTGGCAGCAGCCACCCCTGCAAATGTGGGAGCACAGGCCTGCAGGGCTGTTGCTGCCTCATCACAGTAGGTAAAATTGGGAGGGAGACACTGTCAATTAATGGAGAGACTCCTAAGCGCCACAAGCAGCCGAGTTCTACCAAGCCATACCGATGCAGAATGTGGGTTAGGAAGATGTGGAATGTTCTCCACAGTATGCTGGCAGGAGATACCAAAGCAGCTTGCAACTACAAAGCAGTGCGTGACACAGGGCCCCACTTGGTGTCCCCAAATCTGGCCTTCTGCCCTTCCCACAGCAGACTGCTCACTGAAGCAATACATTCTGCGGAAGAGGAAGAGGAAGGGTTTACGGATGGGGCCGGAGATGGGAGCTTGGCTTCGGATTCTGCACCCCCTCCCCACCCCTCCCACCGGCAGGATGGAGCTGAAGAACGATGGGCAGACCAGACAGGAACGCTAGGAGAGAAGACAGGCAGTGGGAGAAAAGGCAGTGGAGTCGGCAGCCTAGACCCCAGGGCTCCTTGTATGCTGCGAGCTGGTGAGGCAGGCCTACTTCTCTCCTGCTGGCAGGGCTTAGGGAGCCAGCCCCTGGGCGATCATGCGGCCCTAGCTGAGCCTGGCTTCAGTTACAAAGAGACAAAAGCAGACTCCAATTTTCTGAAATGCAGCTTTCACAACTGCTATCATCATTTCATAAAGTACATTATTTTCTTTCTTTTTATATAAACCTCTATGACTTCATAATTATAGGGAAAAGCATACCTTTCCTGCTCCGTACAGTGAGCACGCCCCATCTTTTTCCTTTCCTTCAAGCCGCGTCACCAAGGAATACTGTCTCATCTGCTCATTCTTACGACAAATGGGAAGATAAAATATATTTCTGATACTTCCTTAAAGTACAAAGAAATTTCAATTCCTTATATAGTCAGAAGTTATAATCTTTACCAACTTAAACATTACAAGCCAGAACCCACGAACTTTGCTATTTTTATCATATGTTTATTCTTCTTACCACTTTTTTTTTTTTTTTTTGAAGGAAGGAAAGGTTTATTTAGCTTATGGTTGCTGGAGGTTTTAGTCCATACTGAGCCAGCTATGGCAGCCTGGCCTGTGGCAGACCTTTCGTGGGGGCAGCAAAGAGCAAGAGCACAGAAGGAGCAGCAGCAGCTCGAGCAGCCGGCTTCTCTTTCTGCCTTACATTGAAATGCAGAGTACCTGCCCCAGGGCAAGTGCAGCGTCCACGCCCACAAGAATCATAAACCCCAGAAGCTGTCCCCCCAAGACTGCGGGAGGCTTTGGGGGGACACCTAGACACACACTATGACGTTGCACTTCTGGGCCCCAGAGACTCATGCACATCCCTTAATGCCAAAGCCATTCTAGTCCATCTCTAAGTTGCCAACATTGCAACAGTTTCAGCATTGCTGAAAAGTCCAAGTCCCAAGCGTCCTCCAAGGTCCAAGGCACACTCCCAACTCTCAGCCCCAGTATAAATGAAAAGTTAAATATGTCTAACATTCAAAGGCACAAGATAAACATTACCATTCCAAAAGGTACACACAGCAGGACACCAAGCATTGGGACCAACACAAGTCCAAAGTCCATCAGGGCAGACATTAAGTCCTGTAGTTCCCTGTGGGACATCTGAAGCAATCTGTGGTGAATTGTGAGCTCCAAAGGCCTTACATGACTTCTTCCCTACAACACCTGGGGTGGTAGCTCCCGTGGCGTCTCTCTTAGGCCAGCTTTGCCCCCTCCTTGCAGTTTCTCTTACATGATCCATGTTTCTGGCTTTTCCAGTCATCTGGGGTTTCCACGGAATAGGCTTCTCACTCACAGCTTCACACACTGCCCTCTCAGGGGCACCCTGCCTGGCCTCCCAGGCCTTCTTCTGAAGTCAAGGTGGAAGCCTTCTTAACCTAAGAACTCCTACATTCTGAATGCGCCTAAAACCAGTGCCACGTGGATGCTGCCAAGGTCTGCTGCCAGCTGGAGCAGTAGCCAGGCTTTCCTGTCTCTTGGCTGTAGGGGCAGAGTGCCTGCATTGCTGAGCACTCTGACCCTGATTCTGAGGAATAATTTCTCCATGTCGGCATCATTCTGGAACCTGGAGTGGCTGCTGCTGCCATTCTGGAACATGGGGCTTTGCGGCTTTCCCTCAAGGCAAAGTCCCTGACCTCTACAGTTCTGAGGCGGCAAAGGGTGGAGGCCTGCCTCTTCCTGTGGTGCCCTCAGGCCATCCTTTCCATTCTCTCCATTCCTTCTCAGCAATGGAGATTCTCTCAGCTCTGTCTTTAGAGTCCACAGCTTTATTGAAGTTTCCTTTCTGGCCAAAATCGCAACATTTTAAATGCTCCTGCTGGACTCCTTGCTGTTAATTCTCAACATAAATCTGGCTAAAAGCCCCTAATAACAGCCATGCAACCGCCCCAATGTTTGGCTGCTTTGAAATATCTTTTGAAAGATTAATCAGTCCGCCATGCTTAAACTCACTCTCAGGCAAAGTCTCTGGACATGAGCAAAATGCAGACAACTCTTCTGCCAAATCAACACAAATGATCTGGAGTCCAACAACCAATGCATCCTTCTTCCCAGCAGAAACCTCCCCAACCTAGTCTTACAGGCTGGGTTTCCATCAGCCTTCTGGTCTTCTGAGCCGTGACCAGAATCTCCCCTACAGAAGAGCTGAAACTGTTCCAGCTCTTTGCAAGAAGGTGACCTCTCCAAACCTTTCCTATCTCTTGCCATGAGCTACAAAAGCTTGTAATCCACATCATCAGGTATAAGCCACAGGAAGGACCCCAGTTCTGTGGTATCAAATTCTGTCTTGCTCTTCTCTGCTCACATTGTGATACAAATTACATGTCCTGTCCCAGGGCAGGTGCAGCACCCCTACCCACAATAATCAATCACAAACTCCACAAGCCACCCGAAGCATTGGGGGGACACCTAGACACAAACCGTAGCAGCATCTTAAAGCTTAAGAGCGGTCTCAGTGTAGCATTCTTTACTCCTGAACCTGCAGCTAGCAGAACTCATGAAGATGCCCACTAACACACCTACTAAATATGTAAATCTGAGGTTATGAAACAAATGATCAATATTTAAAAATTAATTTACATCCTGTAATTCTCTTTCAATATTTCAACTAAACCTTACCATGCAGTCTCTGTTCACTGCACTCACTTCCTATCTACTCAAAGTTGCTGCTGTAGGCTTTGTCTTGAATGTACAAGACCATTCTTCAAGCATAGAAGTCCTGGTATTCCTCGGGTAGCTCAGCCAGGGCCTTCAGGGCTCTGTCCAGAATCTGTACAGCTCTGGATGCTGCAGTGGGATCTTTGTTTCCGTATGTATGTGTCTTATGGTAGCATTCAGACGGAAGGTGCTTCCAAAAGACATTCACTCCCACTCCGAACTCTTCAGAAATGGCATTGTGGAACCGTGAAGCAGGAATGAATAACACATCACCAGCTTCAAGGGAACATTCATGCCTTCTGGCCTTGGAGAAGAGTGGATATTCAGCCAAGTCTGGCTTGTGGATGTTTAGCACTTCCGATTTAGAACTTGACAAATATAGGTACTGGGCCTCATGAGGACTGAAAAGTGTAATGTGCTTTTTCTCCTGTCACTTGTATTGAGAAGTTATCCATCACATCATAGTGAGTCCAAAGTTGCAATCCAGGTGAACCAATTCGGAAAACACTAGAGAAGAACTGCTCCTCCTCGAAGAATTGTGGAAACTTAACATCGCCTTCTAACAAGGGAAACTGCTTTCTGATATCTGCAACATCCTTTCTAGAATCTTCTCCAAGTGATCGTAAGTAGTATTTCTCATCCTCTGAAATAAAGAGCTCCTTGCACTTTTCTTCAGCTGCCCTCTTGACCAACTTGGTAAAAGGTAAAGTTTAATGAAGTCCATCTGTACAATGGCGGCAACGTGAACCTTCACCTCTCTCATCCCTCCAAAGTGGCTTAGGTAGTCCACTGTCCATTGGCTGGTACAGGGCTCCAGATCAAGTTCGCTCAACACCACAGGCTTTCTCTGTGGGTAGACGTGCTGCTTAAAGTGCTCCGCAGAGACGCCCTCAAGCCAAGGCTTGCAGACACGCTCCTCCACCATCCTTCGCCCAGGCCGCTGCCCTTCCGACGTGAAGTGCCTGTACACCTTGCTCTGCTGGAAACGTAGTCAGGGAAGCAAAGGTTCACAGCCGGCCGGCAGGCGCTGCTGAGGCTGGGCGTTGGCGTTGGACTGTTGCAGGTAGACTAAGTTACATAGAAATATTATAGGCAGTCAGATAGGGTCAGGCCCTCAAAGGAGGTGACCAAGATCAGATAAGGTCAACTGTGGAGAATGCTCCTGCTGTGACCCAGACCTAAAGACCAAACAGATGCTCACCTCCTAAAGACTGGCATCCAGGACTGACCATTCCTCAGGAAGAATCATTATCTGAAGGCCACCAGATAAGGTACTGTTTTACATTCATGCCCGCTTGTTAATGAATCCCTTCCCCATTTGGTCCTGGGCCTAGTCAGTTTTACCTGAGCAACGGTGCTTGTAATCCCCTTGGTCGACCATAATTTTGTCCCACCTTGCATCCGCGTAAGCGAGACCCTTTTGTCTCTACCTTAGGCCCTCATGGTTTTGCCCTATAAAAATAACCTGAAAGAGACAGCTTCCTGGGCAACCTGCTCGGGTCCCCCTTCTGTCCCTCTCCAACAGAAACTTATTTCCTTTCCAAATAAGTTTTACCCTCAACTTCTGTTTGTTTCTAAAATTCATTCTATCCAGGTCAGGTCGGGAGTTTCACTTCCCTATATCAGAACCACTGGCCTCGGAAGGCTGAGGGCCGACCCGTGGGCTCATCAGAGCGGCAGCAGCCAGCCCATGCAGCATGTCTCTCCCTTCTTACCACTTTGAATGTGAAATATTTTCATTTCTCCTAAGAACATTTCGACTTAAATATAAGAAATCGTCCTAGTGTCTTAACAGTTCCGGACATTGTGGTACCCACATTTTCCCCAATGTTTCATCTCAGAAGTTTGAGTTTTTTTTGGTTGGTTGATAATTTACAGTTCAAAAGCTCAATTTTGTACAGATATCTACATTGATTTGTAATATTAAAATTAAGAAACAACCAAGACTTTTATATGATGGCCTCCCAAGGAGAAAGAGTCCCAACACCAGCAAACTCCTGGACAAAGGAGCCAAAGAAATAGACACTGTAGAAGCCTGGCTTTGAATCCTACCACAGATGCTGAGGCTGTAGCCTGTGACGTTACAGGAAGACAATGCATGACTACAGGAACTGCTCACGGCCAGAGCTGGAGGAGCAGAAACTAGACGTGATAGTTGGATGTCATCTGTATCTGCCATTATCTGATGAGCCTCATGGTAATATTGAACTGTTCAAAAATTATTATTTTCTTTAGGTTAAACCAATTACATGTGAGTGTTTTTTCCCTCTGATCTTACTGGGTGAAGGTGGGGGAAAATCCAGCCTAGAAAAACTCCAGGCAATTGATCTTATCTTTGTCCTTTACAAATCAATCAGAAAAATAAATTCTTCCCTTTGAACACTATGCTTGGTTCAGGGAGGAAGGCTGAAAGTCTCACAGGTACTGAGGTGACGTCATCATTGTTTTCAAATTTTCTTCTTATTGACAAATAGCTCTGACTAATTGTACTGACAGGTCTGGACGGGTATTTCTTAGGTAGAAAATGTTCAAATAGGGAGGGGAACAAGGGGAAGAGGGGGACAGGAAAGAAGGGGAAAGTAAAAAAATGAGAGAAGGTGAAATGGAAAGAAAGTGTTTGTTAGTGGAGAGGGGACAAGGGAGGAGGATGGGGAAAAAACAAACAAGTTCCTTGTGTACAGGTACAGATTCTCTATGGTGCAGGATCATCATATTTATGTGCAATGAACCAATTAAATCTGATTGCATAAAAAGGAAATATGCTTCTTGAATTTGAATTTATTAAGTTCATTTTTTAAGTTGTCAATATCCTAATATCATTGCTGATTAATGGTCCAGATCCTTCTCAGAAACTTGAGGAAATCTACAGAATTCAATCTCTTTTCCCGCTGGTATTCTAGTGAAAGGCAATCATATTATCTAAGCCAATTATATTACCTAAGCATGGAGATAGTGGAGGAAGAAAGTTAAATTACTAAATTCTTTGAGAAATTCATCCTTTAAAAAAGAAAGAACACACCCATTTGAGATGTGGGTTGGTGCCCCCCTTGTAAGGCCTGCGGAAGTGCAGGGAGATGGCTGTGTCACTGAGTCGGGTCACAGTGAGAAGGGGGAGCTAATGCTGGCCTGTGACCTTGCAGTACCACATGAGCCCCAGTTCCTGGCTCTAGGATCCAACGACATTGCCCCACTGGGTTTTGGACTTGTTTGGGAGCTGTTATTCCTTTCTTCTTCCAATCTCTCTCCTTTGGAATAGAAATATCCATGTTATAACTTCTCCCTTATAGTTGGAGTGCATATAACCTCTGTGGGTTCATAAGTGAACAGCTTGAGAGAAATTTTGGCTCAGGATGAATCATATTTTGAGTCTCACACATATTTAGTTTAGCCAATATTTAAGTGAGACTTAAAATTTTAAAGCTGGTCTTTGAGTGAGTTAAGATTTTGGACGTAGTTGAGATAAAGCACATAGATTTTGTATGAGAGGACATAAATTTGGGGGAACCAGGGCAAATGCTACAAATAATAGTTGTGTCCCCTTGGGATTCTTTTTTTAAAATTTTTTGGCAGAACCAGGGATTGAACTCAGGCCCTTGCACTTGCCAGGGAAGTGCTTATTCCACTGAGCCATCTCCCCAGCCCCGCCCTGGGGAGTCTTATGCTGAAACCTAATCAGCAGTATGATAGCATTTGGTGGTGATTAGGTCGTAAGGGTGGGACCTGCAAGAGTGGAAATCATGATACTACGAAAGAATTTCCTCCAGGTTTCTGCTGAACAAGGATATAAGAAATAGTCAGCTGTGAATCAGGAAATGGGCCCTCGCTAGACATGAAATCTGCCACTACCATGACTTTACAGGCTGTGAAAAAAGAAATGTGAGAAATAAATTTCTGTTGTTTATACATCACCCAGCTCATGATATGCTGTTATAGTATCTCTATCCACAACAAACACTTGACAAATGGCTGGAAATTGATAGAGAAAAAGTCCATTTTGAAAACAGAACATACTTGCTTGGAGTGTATCTCTGTAAATCCTTGCAATGCGAAGTATTGATATCCAGGTTGTGCAGCTCCACCTCCCTCCACGTGCCATGTTCCAGGGTCTTCAAGATTCTACCCAGCTGAGCCGGTGAGATAGCTCAGCAGGCTAAGTGCCTGCTTTGACAAGTGCAGGGGCCAGGGTAAGATCCCGGGTCCCACCTGCCACGCAGCCCCCAACCCCAGGCCCCGCTGAGCCAGTGACTGAGCATAGGCATGGTATGGCACGTTTCCGTAATCCCAGCTTGGGAGGCAGAAAACAGGAGGATCCCTATAAGTCTGAGCTGTGTGGTGAGACCCTATACAAATACATTAAAAAAAAAACTGTCGAATGACTCCCAGGTGGAGCGGAGCCCATGGCAGGGACAGCACTCAGGAGGCAATGCTGAACACCAGATGCAGCTACCAATGAAAGGCTATGTTCTCTATGTTGGAAATCTTTCTTTTTATAAATAGAAAACACATCTATGAATTTTTCAGCCAAACTGGTAACATTAAAAAAAAAAAAAAACCCAGTATGTGCCTAGATAAAATGAAAAGGGAATTAAAAGCAAGTGTGTGAATCCTTTTTTCATGCAACACTCTTGCAGAGCAGATGGACCGAGTGCCTAGTAGTAAATACAAGAAACTGGTCATGAACCAGGTCATTGGCACAGAGAGAGATCAGGCCTGGAGGTTGGACATGTGGCCGATTGGGGTGGAAGCCATGCGGGGATGAGTGCCACAGGGTCGTTATGTTGGGAGAGGAAGCTACAAAAATTCAGCACATAGAGAGTGATGAAAAGTCCAGGGGCAAAAAGCTTTCTTCTCTGTTAAACTGACATGGTTTTCTTCACTGTGCATTATTTAAGGGCAGAATTCAAAAGATTTTTAATTCTAGTCTTAGAATCTTGGCCAGGCGTCAGATTACCAACAATCAGATCCAAAATTATATTCGTTGGTGACAGGCTCTGTATGTACTGTGTTTATTTTACAACTGGATTGTCCCAGGGATGCCTGCTGAGACATAACCTGTTCCTCGGTCTTCCAGAGCTTAGCAGAGGCTCTTCCACTACGCTGCAGGCTTCTGCGCGCCTCGGCCTGCTCATCCCAAAGGGACGAGCTCCTGTCCTCGGGTGAGGAGGATGGCGCTGCTAGCATCTGTGCTGTGGAGTGCTGTGCACTGGAGTTTTTTTTTAAAGCATAGGTGTTGACATGTTTTGCTTAATATGGTGCACGGGAGGTAAAAAAGAATAATAATTCTAGAGCAATGAATTTCAGCCTATCTGTGGTGAAAACTAGTTTGGGCTTGGTTTGTTGAGTTCCATCTGTTGCAGACTAAAATTTTATAAATTGTAAGAAAAATGAATACTAGAAAAGTGAAAGTAAGGTTAATGCTTATAAAATACAAGCTTTAATTTAATTAGTAGGTTCTGCAGCATAGAATCACTCTGTAACATTGTCAGACTGTCTCTAAACTCTTGCCTCCCATTTATACCCTTTCCACCGTGTGGAAGAGAGCAGAAGGTTCGGTGGGCGATCACTGGTCTACAGCCATAACTCGGTGCAGCCCGGGCTGGGACCATTCTGGACAGTGGGCTGCAGCTGGAACATGGCCCTAGCCCAGGAAAGATTCCGAATACCACAAAAGTCTGCTTTTGCCAGGACGATCTTGTTACCAGACAGATTCTATGTTGGAAAGGATTCTATTGCAAGGAACATAAAATAGTCCCCCAAATTCTGATGAACACGATAAGCTACAAGTACAAATTGTTCTGCGTGGTTCTGTGTCCTCACTATTTTTATATGTGTCAAAAATGTCTATTACAGAAGCTTTTCGGGCAGCCTAAAGAGCAGGAAAACTCATGGAGGGAATAATGCAGCTTGCTGGTCTGGGATGAGGGCCTAGAAAGTTTGCCAGGTAGCTGGGGGCAGGAAGAGCTTGCGCAGCGCCTGCGCCATTGCAGGGGCCATGGCAAGGAGTCCTGTCTGTCTCAGTGAGGCGACACTGCAGACTGCAAGAAGCGTGGCTCCTACCAGGCCACCAGGATAGAGAAGTCGCTAACCAAGTGAACGAACTAGGCGAGCCCCAAAGCCTGAGACAGGCCACACAGGAAGTGACGAAGAGCAGAACGCAGAAGCAGAAAAGCCTTAAAGCTACTCCCAACTGGGAAGAAAGAGCTAGAGAGACAGGTGCTGTGTTAGGCGCCGAGGCTGGGGTTCTTCCCAATGACTTTCCAGGCTTCAACTGACTTAGTTACTGAAAACAAGGCATCTCCCTCTTCTCCACATCACTTCCTGTGCAATTCTATTCCTACAAAATCAGTACTTGGCCCAAAGCAGGACATTTGTGGAACTGACTGCACACGTGGTTCGCATTTTATTATCCAGCTTGTTTATACATAAGCCCGAGCTGAGGGCAGCAGTGATTAGAGCAACCAGCCCTGACCCCAAGAAGGCGCAGCTCGCCTTCCCCGCGGAGCCCTGCCGCCACCGCGTGGGGGGTGTAAGGGGAGGAGGTGAGAGCTTTAGTCATCCGTCCTGTTAAGCGAAAACTTGGGTCGGTCTCTTACTTCCTATGGTTTTGAAGTTTGTATTCCATTTTCACAGTATTTTTAATAGCAACTTTATGCTAATTCAACATATGCTTACTGTATAGTTCATTGTCTCCAAAAATAACGATATGCGTGGAATTTTTTAGATGATCAATGGTTTCAACCATGGATCGGTTTCGGTTATCTAAGCATTTCTATCTAAGGTGAGATTGTAGACAGCACACCTGTTCATTTGAGTTCCTTTCGATCTCAGAGGTGTAGAGTTGGACCTCACCTGCCCTGTCCCACGCTCTCTACTTAAGAGGAAACTAAGGCCCATGGGGTTGAAATAAGTTATCCAAGGCCGTACAGCAAATTGCAAGAGCAGTAGGGGTTCCATTTTCCTCCGTCTTCCTTCTCCCGAGCACTGCCTGGTGGGTTTTGCAGAAATGACTTCATAAGAAAATCTCTGAACGTAACTTCTGGGCACAGGTGGTCGTGACTTAGCGACACGGGACATCTGCCAGCCTGTGAGCCCCTGCCCTCCTTAATGGAAAAGCCCTGCCCACGCCCGCAGCTGAGCAGGCAGATGTTGTACTGGGCGATGTCTATCAGCCCAGACTCAGAGTCCATTCATAGAACAATTTAAAAAGTAAGGCAGGATAATCAGACTCTCTCAAGAGCATGAACCAAGAAACAGGGACACTGCCTCTGGAGGTGGAGTCATGAAGTCGAAGTAGGAATTAGCTGAACAGTCACAGCTATGACGAACCAAAACCACATGCATTCTGAACAGAGAGCAAACACAGGCCAGGAGAGAAAGAAAGAGCGCACAAAGAATCGAAACAGAAATGGAGAAGATGGGCAGAGTTGGCCGTGCCTCTGCTGTGGTGGCAAAGCTGCCACCAGCAGTGCTCATAACAGCCACTAGTAGCTGTGTACCAGGCAGCACCTTCAGCACTCTTCCTATGCCCACATTTCTCATAACCACCCCTGGGGTGAACACTAATGTCATCTTCACTGTCAGATAAGTCAGTTGAGACCCAAAGAGTGCCATGACTTGCTGAAGGTCACGCAGCTCTCTTCCCTGCCTTAGTGCCTGCCCATGTGTCTGCATTCCACATGGCAACCCCAGGGATTGTCTTCTTTCAAACTGTTAAAAGTGTAGCTACCCACACAGCAAAAATCGAACATGTGTGGGAATGGAACTTGAAGCCCCAGTGTATATTCTTTTATGTAGTTCAGTTGTTACTCTTCCTTTGTCCTTTGCTTTGGGGTGGAAATCTCTCTGGGCAGAGCACCGACAACTAGCCCTTATTAAAGACATGGAATGGGCGGGGACAATGAGTTCTTCTGATTAGATGTCTGAATGAAATGCAAGGCAGGTGAGGAAACACAAGAGCCCGCCTGTCCACTCCTAACCCCACCCCCCAGGAGCTCTCCAGGGAAATGCACTGCAGCCATGACTTGGAGCCTGGGAACCCACTGACCCAATTCCTGTGTTTCTACACCATATGAGGACCTATGCCTTGCAGGGTCCTGGAGGAAGCATTCCCGGTAATGTCTCCCTCAGAGAACCTTGGGAAGCACCCATTCCATCCACACACTCAAGCTGATAATAACCTTGCTTAGATCCCTTTGTCATGGAAGAAGGTGAGTTTTAAAGGGATTCCAGTGGTTCCCAGGTTCAACTTGCACAGTACCATCCTGATCCATGTTTTCACACCTGCCAACTTGGGGAAAATGCGCCTCAAAAAATAATATTGAGGAGGAAAAAGAAAGCTCAAAGAACATAGATGAAGACCATAAATGGACTCCCCAGGGTGTGCAGGGTGTGAGACAGACGTGGGCCTTGTTATATCTGTCTCCATGACACAGCATCCTTCTGCCACTGGGCTTGTGCGTGGGCACTCGTAGGTGGGGCATGGTAAGGGAGGAGAGAGGATACAGACAGACCAAAGCTGCCTCACCACTGAGGGCGTCTTTACCCTAAAAGGCAGCGCGTCTCTGCCTCTGATGGGGGAGGCTGGCTGAGCTGGGTCCCGCACTTGCTGGGTGCTGCTGCCACTTTCTTTCTGGTGATCGGGAATAACAGCCCAGAAAGGGAAAGACTGAGATTCCTTGGGCAAACAGTAGGGAAGGAGATGGGGCTCTGAGTCTTCCCAGCTGAGATCTTGGACAACTTCCTTGTTAGAGCCTTGCTTTCTCTTGGTCTCCACGAGGGTGACCATACCAATTTCTCGAAGTTGCTTTGAAATCTAATGAAATATGTCTGTGAACCACTTGCATGAAAAATCTCTCACAAACACTGGCCCCTTTGTCGTAAATTTCGTCCACCCATCTACCCAATCTCTGTAGCTTCTTATTAAAATAGGCAAAAGCCGGGCATGGTGGTGCATGCCTGTAATCCCAGCACTCGGGAGGCTGAGGCAGGAGGATTGTTGTGAGTTCAAGACCAGCCTGAGCTACAAAGTGAGCTTAAGGCCAGCCTGAACTGCATAGTGAGACCCTGTCTCAAAAAGACAGAAAAAAAAAAAAAAATAGGCAAAGACTCACATTCAAACCTTACCTAACAGGAACTGTAGGGAGAGTAGCAGAACGAGAATGACTGTGCACAGTGGTTTCTCTCATGCAGAGCAGAGAAATCAGCCCCGTGCAACACCCACTCCCAAGACGGGTCTCAGTGAACAAAAGATGAGTTTCTGATCAAAAATCAATGTGTGGCTCTCAGGTTGGTGTCCCACTAGATGTTGGAAGTGGCTACCTCCCCTGTGTCTGGGTGCCTTGGGTCCACTTCCTTTTCTTGTCTTGGCTGACTAGCAAAAATATTTCTTTTAATGAGCACATTACACAAATATTTTATCTGCATTAGTTATCTTTCTTAAAGCCTTTCTTCGTTCACTCTTCAGGTCTTGCTAGATACCGCTGTGCAAGCAGTGCCTGATGCTCCCCACCCCTCAGTGAGGGGCGCACCAGTTGGATTGCCCAGCTGTTGCTTTCCTGCCTTTGGTTCTGTGTGTGTTGGCTGTTTCCTATATTCTGAGGATGGCTATGCACCACTTCTGAGAAAAGAGACTGCTCCATTGCTACTGTAAAGCTGTCTCCTCTTTTGTCTTAACTCTTCATTGTTGTGACAGAATACCTGAGAAAGTCAGCACAATGGGGGACAAACCAACCTGGGCTCATCACTTCAGAGGTCTCTTAGTTCTGCTGGTTTTGAGACTGATGAGGCACAGCAGTGATAGGCATGGGGAAGGCTACTTGCTGTGTGGCAGACAGAAAGCAGAGAGCATGCAGAGACCAAGCACCGGAGGCATCCTGCCAGGGCACAGCCCCAGGGACTGACCAGGCCCCACCCCCTAATGATGTCACCGCCTCCCAACCATTCCACAGCTGAGGTCAGTGTTGCACCAAACGCACTAAAATTTAATGGAGTCATCTGTGGAGGCTGGATGCAGAGACAGGCAAGTTTATTGGGGGCCTGTGGTAGGTGCCCAGCACATGACCAAGCACCGACTCAAAGGACAGGAGGGGAGAATGGTTGTACAGTTCTAGTTCTGGGTCTAGGGGGTGGTGCTGGCATGATTTAGTGCCACCACAGAAATACCACAAAGTGTGGCCTGAACATGTGACAGAGGAACAAAGGTGACCGATGCTTTACATAAGGAATAGGTGTCTTATGACAAGGCATGGGGTGCCTTGTCATAAGGCAAGGTGAGGTAACCATGACAGCATCTATAAGAAGCAAATTTAGGGAACAGAAACTTAAGCTTGAAAATAGCACAAGAATGCAAAATGGTGTTGGGCTAGTTTTCTTTCACCTATCAAGAGACAATCAATCCAAACATTTCCTGAAGTTCTATGTCTAAGCAGTGCTGTACTGGGGACCAAGCCCTTACTTTAAGAGTCCTTTGGGAGACATTTAGCACTGTGCTCTTCTACAGCACAGTGCTATCTGCAGGATCAAAGGCATGGTTGAGAAGAGTTCAGCCTTGGAGTCTCTGTGGCCTGGGTCTGACTATTATTTCCATCATTTAAAACTAACACAGGCTGGCCAAATAGCTCAGCAGATTAAAGTGCCTGCAAGCAAGCACAGGGGCTGGGGGTTATATCCCTGGACCTGCTGAGCCGGCCCTGCCCAGGAGCTTGATTAAGACGGATGTGGGGCACACACCTGTAATCCCAGCACTTGGGAGGCTGTAGCAGGAGAATTACTATTTTCCTGTTACAGGAGAGTTGGATCTAGTACTAAGACTCTGAACACCTGTAGACCCCTCCCTAAATACAGAAAAAAAAATAACATTGCATTTGGCCTTCCTAAGCCTCAGTTCCTCGTCTATAAAACAGGACAGCAGTGCTCATACTGCTGTGAGCATTGAATCAAGTCAAGTGTCACCTCTCTGTAGGTCTCCACCAACCCCAGTCTTTGTCTTTGCACTTACATATCCCACTAATAAATACGACCTCAATGACCAGTGATTAATAAATATGAAATTAATGACTGTTAATACATATGAAAGGGGCTGGGGAGATGGCTCAGTGGAATAAGCGCTTCGCTGGCAAGCGCAAGGGCCTGAGTTCAATCCCCAGTTCCGCCAAAAAATAGATAAATAAATATGAAATCAGTGACTGTTAATAAATAGATATACAATATTGAACCGATGAAAGATGATTGAATAAATGAATAAGCAATAAATGTTGGCTGAATAAGACTATAAAGCACTGGGACAGAGACCTCCTCAGCCCCAACTGCAAGTACTACGAACATCACTCACGACACTAATGGCCACAGGTGGCTCACCCTGAGTCTGATTCTCTCTCCTGTCATCTCTCTAGCTTCCTGTCACTCTCCCAGTGGGGCACCCCCAATGCTGTCAGCTTGGCAGAACCTTGCCGGCCCACCTGCCACCACCCATGCACTGGTCAGCTACTGTGTGTGATCAATGGGGAAGGCGACAGCTCTCAGTGACCACACAGGATGCAGGGCTGGCGGTCAGGGGGTCCTCATGACATGGGATCCCTCTACTGTACACAAGGACTGCCCTGGCACCTGGGACATGCTATGTGGTGAGTCTGTTTAGATTCTGAGTGAGAGGTGTCAGCAAAGCCGACAGCACTGGCTCTCAGCACCTCACAGACAGCCCTTAAAGTCATTCTCATTCCCAGAGCCAGGCTGCAGCGAGTTCCTGCACACCACTTTAAGGCTAGTTTCCCATGGTGCCTTCCTGCCTAGCAGGACAGTGTCACCTCCGCTGTGATTCTAGGCTGGTGAATCTGTGACTTGGGACCTTAACTTCTGGCCCAGTGAAATTGACCGACCCTCAGAGCCAGGGCTGAGCCTCAGGCCACAGAGAGTCTATATTGCTGGGTTTCCTGAAGGGTGTGAGAGCCAGGCTGTCCTTCATGTGTTTCCTACATGGGGAGCAGAATACACTGTGCTTCCTGATACCCCAGCCCCAGCTCTCCATCACTCACATATTTTTATCTGGTTACAATGAATATCAAAGGCAACCATAATGGAGAAGAAGTATAAAGAAGACATCACAGGAAGGACCTGGGGGACAGAGGACAGAGGGAGAAGAGGAAGAATCAGAGGGAACTTTGCTCGTGGAAGGATGGTGTACTCCCACGAACACACGGGAGTCCTAGTGCTGACTGAAGCTTGGGCTTCGTTTCTGTGCCAGAAGCTCCCACCACGGTTGCTTTTGCCTCCGGCCTCCTGATCACCACAGCTTGAGAGCAGGGAGGATGAGGAGAGAATGTGAAACACAGGCCTGGGAGGACGGCGCGCAGTGGAGAGCACCTTCTTGCACCTTCCATCTGTGCACCTCCCGCGCCAGCACTCAAGTCCTGCTTGTGTTTCAAAGCAGCCTTGTCTGATTCTCATTGGAAAATAAGAAAAGACATGTCCTCTGCTTCAGTATCGCCCGCATGCTGCCACTTGGCAGGCCTTCAGGATTTTATGATAAATAGTAATGAATAATTAACTAATCATTTGAGCGGCTACCAAAAACCTGAAGGCAACAACGCTGCTTCAGCTTGTACCACCCAGACGGGCCTTGACAGCGTTTCTTCCCTTTGTAAAGGCTGGCCACTATGCAGCTCCTCGGATAACACCTGCGAGACCTGCGGGGGTCACAGCACAGCTCCCCATGCTCTGCTTCTCACTGGGCAATGCCCTCCAGAGGGAGGCCAATACAGCCGGCGTCTGCTTGAATCTGCCACGCATTTCCTTTAAAATCCATGATTCGGGGGACCCAGAGCTTCTGGGTTGAATGACAGCAAGATTTCAATCTGCCTCTCCCCCCACCGAGGGATGGTTGGTACTGATGACATCTCGGTTGGCATCACCGACAGGAGGGAGTGTTCCTATTGTTATCTATGGGTAGAGGCCCGGGATGCTGCTAAATACTAGACAGTGTTGCAAGGCAGCCCCTCCCAGCAAAGCGCCAGCTGACCTAAAGGGTCCATAGTGTAGTAGGGTAATAATAGACACATGCGTCCCTCTGTCCAGTTCCAGGGCCTCCTGTTGACCACAGCCAAACCAGGACCAAAGACCCTTGGGCTCCCTCGAGTGGTGACTCCCACAATGACAGCAAAGAAGGGGCCATAGCTGCAGGAGGAGTGTGTGTGTGTGTGTGTGCGTGTGTGTGTGCGTGCGTGCATGCACACACAGGTTTTATACAGGTCCTTATATCCACAAAATGTCCTGCAGCTAAGGGTGATAACAATTTTCATGAATCGTTACTGAGCCACTTTCTTGTCTCCATGTTGTTCCCGCTGTTCAGAGGCGCTGGAATTGAGAGTTCAGCTTTCCTTCTGATTTAGTCAGAGTGTCTATTTTCTGAGATGTGCTCTTCTCATGGAGAGCAGCACTTGAGTGTGAATCTGAGTGATTTCTTTCTGGTTTTTTTTTTTTTCTTTTTCCTCCATAGAAACTCCAAAAGTCTCCATCATGTTGCCCTGCCCCTCTCTGGAAGCAGGGGGCTGAGAACCTGCCAGGGTCAGCAGCGCCAAGATGGTGCTTCCACCTTGGTGGCTCCAGGGCTGACTGGAGGGTGGTGGGCGCCTACCCCTGCCAGGTCTGGCTCTATAAGCCAGAGCTAGAGCACACCTTAGGGGGTCACAGAAATGCCCACTAGGGCTTCACAAACACATTTTGCTTATGACAGAGGATTAGATTTCCCAATTCCCAACCAAGCAATATCTTTAATGGATTATTTAAAATTTAAGTAACCTTTCTCCATCATTTATGTAGGAGCCTGTCATCACATCGCTGCCCTGTTTACAGGAATAATGATACTGACATCCTCACTGGGTAAATTGTGGTCCTTGTGTAGCTGCAGGTGCTCTATGGCACCTGCTGTTTCCTCCTTACAACAATCATAGGAGGTGGTGTTAGCTGCCTTTCACAAATGAGGACCTGGAGAAAAGAAGGTAAGTAACTCCGGAAGTTCTGCAGGCTGGCAAGGAGGAAAGAGTCACAAGAATTGTGATCCGTCAGGCCACAACCAGCCGCCTATCCCCTGGAGTGTGCACAACTTGGTCCTGCCCTGGCCCTTGGCTCCCACCGGACTCAGTGCTTGAGATCCACCTTGCCCCGGGCCATGGCCTCCTAGAGCCTGCCTCTGCTGCACTTTCTCAGCTTGGATCTACGGGCCTCCTCCCTCCCTGCACAGAAGCAGCCTCCTTTCCTTCCCAGCACCTCCTGTTCTGTTTCTGCTCAAAGCCCAGTTCCTGCCACCACCGTGAAGCTGCCCTTAACCTTTTCCATCTTAAGAATATGCCTGGTCTAGGTTGGGGTAAAGGCCTTCTGACCAGTGTTCTAGCTCTTTCTAAGCCTGGCATTGCCCAAAGGGGGCAAAATAACCTCTCTCCTCCATTTACGGGGTTCACAGTTTGAGGCCTTTGTACTTCCTTTGCTGTTAGCAAAATAAGTGAACTAGACTAAGTTAAAAGACCAGGTCCACTTCAGATTACTGCATTTGTAATCAGCAAATGAGATGATGGTGTGAAGCTTGGCAGAGGTGAAATGCCAATCATCTGGGTCTGTCTCAATGTTTAACACTTTCATTTTTCTTTTGTGTTCCCACCCTTGTTCAGTCACACACAGAGCAAGTCACTGGTAATAGGGGACAGAAAAACATTTTTTCTTGCTTTCAGAACATTTTCCATAAAAAACAGTACCTGCTGTCAACAGCCTCAGAGACCACCAGGGGTTGTAAAAAAAAAAAAGAAAAAGAAGGAAGATACCAAATGACTTCAGTCATGTAAACTGCCTGAATGGCATTGCATATTCCAGGAAATATTGATTTCAGTAGAACATGGGGGAAATCTGCTTAAGTACACTGTTCTTCTATGAGGAGGGTAATTACAGATTCCCTTTGCTTTAACAGCATTACTAGGGCTGACCAGATAGCTCAGCGGATTAAGCGCCTACTGAGGCAGAGCGCAGGGCCCAGGGTTTGATTCCTAGTACCACAAGCCATGCTGGCCCTGGCCCCAGGGTGTGCTGAGACAGTGATTGAGACTGGGCGTGATAGCACATGCCTGCAATCCCAGAACTCGGGAGGCTGAAAATAGGAGGATCACTACATAGTGAGACCCTTGAGACCATGAACTAAATACATAAAAAAATTATTGTCCTGATATTGACAAGTAAGGAAAATAATTTTTTCTAAGGTATTGATTAAATATATAAAGAAAAATCATATTGGAAATTTTCACAGGAATTGCACAGATTTTGGATATTCATTAAGGATGAATGAACACCTTGACATTTTTAATTTTTCCACCCAATAAGAAGGTACAGCTTTCCATGCAGGTCAGCCTTTTATTCTTTAGTAATTACGCTCAAGAAAATTTTTATATATTTAAATAGATTTATTCCTAGGTAGTTTGAATTTTTCTTGGTATTGCTACAAGTGGATTTTTTAATTTAAATTATTATCATAGGTTTTGTGTTCTTGGTTGGTATAAATACTACATGATTGTCAGAATAGTAACATTAACATTTCTTGACCACATATCTGACATATAGGAACCACTACAGTCAGCCTTAGCAACAAATAAATATGACATTCTCTCTGCCTTTGTGAAGCATTGCTGATGTCTAGACATAATTATTAAAGTATAATTAATGCCACACACTGATTTTGTGGTCTTACACAGCAAATCCTAGAATTTTCCAGTTACTTAGAACTCTGTCCTATCATAAGCCTAGAGGCTCCACAGTCCTAGGGGCCAGGAAATTCTCACTCTTGGGGTGGAAATTTCTCTCAGTTGAGAAATAAGAACTTTAAGGGTATAAATGCAACACACCCATTCCCCTCTTACTGATTACTTGAACTTTTGAAGAATTCCACTGTGTGCTCCATGGTTGGTCCATGATTGAATATGGAGATTATTGACTAACAAATAATTTGAAACACAAAGTTTACATTTATACTTAAGAAAGTGAGTTGAGGCACAGTCGTTAGGTTTCTCAAAGCTCCCCAGCTGGTGTGCCGCCTTGCGTGTTCTCAGGGAATGTCTGAGATGCCCCAGTTTCCCTGTGGTCTTTGCTGTCCACTAGTTGCTCACAGGTCTGTCCTGAAAGATGCCCTAGTGCTTGCCTCACATCTTTGTAATTTGTAATTTCTGTGCCTAAAGCCCCACTTAAGAGCAGACAAAATAACTACTAAATCCGAAGTTCCACGGGTAGCACAGAGGGTGCCGACGTGGATTGCAGCTCGTGCTGTCTGGGCTCTTGTGTGATGTATCGGTGCTATACGCAGAGCTGGAGGGCTGCTGAGTGGTTTGTGGAGAGGAGACGACACATTCTTGGAAGTAGCCCCATGTGGGAGAGGGGCTGCTCTGCTGGAAGGCCTCCTGCTTGCCGCCCCAGAGGCTACTCTGCAAGGTTAAGCACCGCGATGAATACCAGTTCCAGGCTGAATTTTGGAAAGTGAGTTCATCAGCGATGGCACTGTGGTCACCCAGTCCTGGCCTTGGCTTTGGGGTAACTTCTTCCTAGCACCATGTCCCTCCATGCCCACTGCCGCCACATTGGATTTCCTAGCAACTTAATTCATGTTCTAGTTCAGTGAAGAATCAGCTCTATGTTCATTACCGTGACAAGCGTACAGTTTGCTGAAGGAAGCCACAATCTGCTCAGGAAAGAAAATGAAGGATCAAAGACCATCTAAGGGGAGTAAGGACCAGGAGAGAGAACAGTGCTGTGTGTTATGGGACGAAGGCGAAGAGTGTGTTCATCCTTCCTAAGGGCCAGGGAGACGTGACGTTGAAAGCTTAAGCACAAAAAGGTGTTGGGAGAGGGGGAGAGAGGAGATGGGATTCTCTAAGCTGCATGAACAGTGGCAGGACGGCAGGTGTATTCAATGGTCCAATGTGCAGTTTAGCTCTTAAAGGTAGCAGCAAGTTCATGGTGAATGGAATATGGCAAGAAAGGGTTGAGAAAAGAATATGGAGAAACGAGACAAGGCCAGGACCATGGCAAGCCCTGTGTGTTATTTTTGAGGACTTTGGGGTTCATTATCCTTGGGGCAAAGAAGTCCCATGGAAAAACTTAAAGGAAGGGCGTAGCTTTATCAAAGTTCATGTTAACTGCAGTGCTGTAAATGGATTATCTACATACTCATTCATTTAAATTAAAATTATTATAGCTATATATGAAAACATGATAATTACATATTAGGGTTATTATATTGAGTTTGGGATTTTGTATGCTTTTCTTTTTTCCAATCAGTATATTACTATCTGCAGCAGAAATAGTTCCATTTCAAACAGTACTGACACCAATGATTTTAACTAGCATTTTTATTAATTGTGAATGGGCAATGTACTGAAATGATTTGAAAAGTACGAAGGAGATCAAATGAAAGGGCAACTTCCACCCTGCTCCCCGGGCCTCGAGGTCCTCTTCACATAACCACCAAAGGCATTAACAGTCGGTGTTCTTTTATAGAAATTTTATAATTATAAAAAAATATATGTTGATCATTTGTAGACTTTGAGGATCAGTAGCGATACACAATACACACTGCCCTTTACCTTTTCTTTCTTATGTGACCATTTTACGTGGATGTCTTCGTATGCTGTCGTGCTCAGTTGTGGACCTTTCCTGGACTCTGTGTATCCATTCTCCCATGATGGCATTTAGATTGCTCCCAAATTTCCTGATTTTGCCAATAGTTCTACAATTAAGAGCGATGTCACGGTTGTGGTGCACGTGAGCAGCTGCACGTGTAGGGGAAATCCCCCAAGTGAGGGGCTGCGTCAGGGACGCTTTTTAGCATTTGGCTCCCATGGCCAATTTCCCCTTCAGTGAAGTCACATGGATGTCACTTCTGCCCCACATGCTTGAGTTCGTACACTCAGACTCTGTGCTCTTTGGAATCCGATAGGTAAAACAATGTTATCTTAATTTTCATTTGTATTTGCATAACAGAAGAAGGGCGAAGATTTTACAGATGAATATGAGCTAATTGGCTTACTTGTCTTTGAACTATCTATTCATATTCCATTTTTATTTAAGTAGAGTTTTGATCCTTTGTGTCTCAATATATAGAAGTTTTCTCACTGTTGTACAAACAAGTCATATAATATATATATATATATATAATCAAATATATATCTTATACATTGAAAATCTTCAAGTTTGTCATTCATCTAAATTTATTTTATATATATAAATTGTACATTTATTTATTTATTTTGTGCAGTTGCTTATTTCTTCTTATTGGTATTGTTCATTTGACTTTGTCTTTGTGGATTTTTGACTTTCAGAAAAAGTTTATTATGAAGTAGTTACATTTAGTCATGTTTTATTTTATAGGCCTTTAAACTGTCACAGCTTAAAAGCTTTGCTTAATATGAGTATAAAATTATTATTTCCTCCATTAGTTCAATTTTTAGTAGGTTAATTATAGGAAGTCACCACTAGTTGAAAGTTTTCGACTGCTAGAAAAATCCCTATAGTTTGATCTAGCACATTCTAAGCGTTGATCCACTTGGAATTTATTCTGGTGCAAGATGTGGCATGAGATCCAACCCAGCCTTTTTACAGACGTCAACTCAGTGGAGTCACCTGTCTTTTCCCACTGATTATTAAGGTCACCCCTTGACATTTATTTACTAAATAAAGTTTTATATTTCTGATTTTCAAATATCTACCATTGATTTGCCTGCCCATTCAAATTGCTGTCAGTTAGTTAGATTTTATGTTTTAGTTTCCTCTTACTATTCTGTTTCAAATTGTTCCTCTTGTTTATTTTTCCCTGTGAATTAGAAACAAATGATCATTTTGTTTGCATTTTTTGTTAAGATTACTTTGAATTTGTAATTTACTGTGAGGAAATTGCCCTTTTCTCTCTCTCCTTTCTTCTTTCTTTCTTTTTTCTTTCTGTGTGTGTTTCTTGTGATGCTGAGGGTCAAACCAGGCCTCACCCGTGCCAGGTAAATTTCTCTAGCATGGAGCAATCCCCAGCAGGACATTTTTCCCATTCTTAAGTTGGTGCATTTTCCCAGCTGGGTTCTTGGTGATTTCCAGCTTCTAGGTCCTTTATTCTGTCCATTCCGCATCCTGCCACCTGCTTAATCTCCCTCTAGCATGTTCCTCAGTAGCTTGTATCCCCAAGTTTCCCTAATCCACACCATGCCTTTGCTTTTGTCTCTGACCCTTCGAGATCTGCCATGTCCTTCTCTCACCCTTGTCCTCAGCAAAAGCCTTGGTAATCCACTTGCCCATTCAGTTCACATCCCCAAGTGAAATCTCTCCTGGCTCATGGAACATTCCAATCCATCAGCCTGCCCCTGAAATCACAGTTTGATCTCCCTAGAAAACACTGAATTCTGCATGACTTTTTTGAACAACATGTGCCTATCCTGAGTGACTTAAGTTTCAAAAGCAGATAATTAAACATTTAATTACTTTACATTGAACCCCAAATCTCTGTGTTTGACATCATGATGCCTACTCAGATTTTTATTGCTTTGGACCTTCATATGCTCTAAATTCTTTCATGTCTGCGTTGCATAGCTCTATTCTTCTACCGCAACTATCACCAGATACGTCCTGCAGCGTGACTGCGTGCCAGGCACCTTGATGATGAAGGGGTATTTGTGTCAGAGGAATCCAAGTCAGGCAGTAGTAGCAAATAATGCTTGCTCCTAATGGGTTACACCTATCAAGCCTTATCTGTCGCTCAACGTAGATGTAGTTCCTGACTCAACTCTGCTCTAGATCTTCATGTCAGCTTCGTCTGATTTCCAGTTGAAGGAGTAGTCCTCACTGCGATAGCTTCTCCCAGGGTATGGAGAAAGCCCAGAATCTGAATATTTGTGTTTTGCAGAATATCGGTACCTGAAGTCAACAAAATACTGTCCTCTAAGGTTCAGTATTCACAGTTCCCTCGGAATGTTTTCCCATTCAAATCTGAGATAACTCCATAACTGTGTTGCTATGCTCACAACTTCATTGGTGCTGAGGGACTCTAATGACAGCCTGTATTTAGAATGGGTTGTTCCCTCGTATAGATGGTAGCATACATTTCTGTATTCACGCTATCTGTATCTTTGTACAACCCATGTAACAGATGTGGTATCTTTTTTCTTTCATTGGAAAACTGGTGCTAGTCTCAAAAGAAGTGATTATACAGCAAGGGGATAGCTTGATCCTTTCAGACAGGCATGCACCCTACCTCAGCCATGCAACTATTAGGTCATGTCCACTTCCATAAGACGCTATTACTCTCAATTATTTACCAAGAAATAAATGAGTAAATTAATAAGAATGCTGGGGCCTTAGTCTGGCTTTCTTAATGGATGCCTCAGAAGAGAGCCTTTGTTGCTCCATATCCTCACCATATGTCTCTGTTGACATTAAAGTGCTTAGTTCCAAATGAGCTGGCTTCATTCAAGCATCTTAATTCAAGAGTAGATGATTAGATCTTAAGCTAAAAATCTATTAGGATGTAAGTACTTGTATTTTTGAAAGGTATTAAGGGAACATCATAGTGTGGTTGTAGATAAATCCTCCCTATCTAGTAGTGCGTTGGTGAAATCTCATTTGATCTTCAAATACAGCAATACAGACTAGCTTTATGTTCAAGTTAAGCACAGAAATCTGCCTAGGGTCTGTTGTGCCATCCATAAACTGGGTAGTGTCTGCTTTCTATCTTTTGGTAGTAGTAGCTGCAGAAGTCTCATCTCTGAGCAGGAGTAGTGTGAAAGGACCAATTGTCTTTCAGAAGAAGAGAGACAGACAGACAGACACACACACACAGAGAGAGAGAGAGAGAGAGAGAGAGAGAGAGAGACTGAATATTGTTCTGAGGTCATTAGGAGAAGATAACTCCAAAAACTCTAGAGTTGACCCACACCATGGGCAGCTTTGAGGGTTCCTAAGAGGCACCATGCTACAAAGCAACAAAGCATTAGTGTGAGCCGAAAAGGACACTTTACACCCGAATGTCTTCAATCCCCTTGAGCTGCACACACTGATCTAAATATAACCCCATGCTGTGATTGCTCCTGCTTTTATTTAACCACATGTGTGGTCCAAACTAATAAGATTCCCCTTCTTTTCCTCCTCCCCCTTCCAGTTAATTTGCTTTAGTCCCCATGTAATCCTGTCATCAGCAGTGCATGGTGATCTTCATATAGGGAACGTGAAAAATCATTTCATAACCATCTGTCTGATGTTTTGGCAGACATTTGTTTAGCTTGCAGGCTACTACCGAGTTGGGACTCCTCATCAGGAATAGACCTGTCTACTCGGGACTAGGGAAGAAGATGAAATTCCAGGAGCTCGATTTCCTCATTATGTTTTGACAGGTGACCTATACAGCTCCTGACTGTACTACTTCTGAAGAAAGAAAGGCACAATTAATTTATCATTATCTAATCTCAACGCACCTGTGAGCACCCACCCTGTCTCTCTCTCTCTGGAGGCTTTCTTCCTTCCGTCCTCCACTGGCTCCTCCTTTCTTTCCTCCTTGTCTCCCTCCTTCCTACCTTCTGTCCTTCCAGCTTCCTATCCTTAATGTAAAAACACTACAGCTAGAATGACCTACGGATGAGTAGAGATTAAAACTTCTTAGAGAAGTTTAGCTACTCATATCCATAGGTCAGTGTTTCATCAGTTAGCTTGCTGACAACTCCTTTTGTTGGTCATTAGAAACAGTGATAATCATGAAGGAAAAAAGAAAAGAATGTGTATAAGAACAGAAATGTGCTCTGCTGCTAGAAAGAGTCAGATTTATATGTTAAACTTCTTACTGACTTAAATACCAAGATAAGAGCAGGCATCCTGGAATAACATTGATAATGCTTCTGAACTGCTCTCTGCCATCCTGGATTTGGGTACTATAAAGGTATTATCTGTCCAGACAAATTGAAAAAGAACTATAGGTTCAGGCCTGGAATGAAATAAAGTCATGCTTGAAGGAAATTTGGCTTCCTGAATACAAACATTTTCATGAAAATTCACAACAAAATATTCACAACTGAGACCATAGCAAAAGTAAGGTTTTATATATATAAAGAAGACTATATATATATATATATATATATATATATATGGATATAGATATGGATATAGATATAGATATATAGATAGATAGAGCAGAGATATCCCCAGTAGGATGGCTTTTTTTGTACTCTGACATAAAAAGTGATTTTTTTTTTTAAACAAGGTCTCACTGTGCAGTCTAGGCTGTCCTTGAGTAGCTTGGGCTGGCCTCGAATTTGCAGTGGTCCTCCTGTCTCAGTCTCCCAAGTGCTGGAATTATATGGATGGGCCCCCACATCTGACTAGAGGTATTTTATAACACCTGAAGTTAAGCAAATTATACAAACTCATCATAAAACATTATAATTCTTATATAACAATCAGATTTTTGACTTTGCATTTAATGAAACTAACAAAGTATAATCCCCTTATTTTAGGACTAAAATGATTTTGTGGGGTTTTTGGGGACACTATTTACCTTTTACAGATACATATTTTGAAAGTCTATCTCTTCCAGAGGTATATGCCATAGTGTTTACAAATACTTGGCGAGTAGCTGGTGAGTGCAGAAGGCTGTGAGGGTGAGTTAGTATTCAGTATCTTATTCTCACTTTCTTTTGCAGGACTGGAGTTCGAATTCAGGCCCTTGTGCTTGCCAGGGAAATGCTTATTCCACTGAGCCATCTCCCTGGCCCCCTATTCTCACTTTTTTATGTGGCAAAATGCTTCCTAATAGAATTTTAAGAGAGGGTCACTGTAAATTATATCAAGTATGTGAAGACTGAATGGAGACTAATCTGATAAACCCTTACCTATCTCACCAGTTGAAGATTTAAAACATAACATAGTGGAAAAAACTATAATGCCACTCAACACCCTGGCCACTTCGCGGTGTCCCATTGTGAGGCGGGCCCCTGATGTCAGCTCACTAAGATGGGCAACACCGCGAATGTCTACGGCAGCTGGCTGGGGCTGCCCTGGATTCAGGCTTCACCGAGGCAGTGTGGGAGGAAATGACCACAGGCTTGAGAATTGAGAACACCTGGGCTGGAATCCCTGTACTAAACACAGTTGTGTGACCCTCAGTCAAGCTCCAAACTTTTCTGAGTGTGATGACCTCATCTGAAAAAATGTGACTGGCATATCAAGTGTGGATGTGCGCTAAGGGTTCCCGTGTCTGTAAGTCATGCAGCCCGCGTCGAGGGGGTGTGGCTGTTTCACTTGATGTTTGAAAAGAAGATACTTGAATGTTCCCAAGAGAAATCTCTGAGCATCTCTGAAGAAACAGCACTTTAGAGCTTGATGGTCAGTTGCTTTAACCAAGCTCGCATTGCTGCCTATCAAGGGAGAGAGATCCTCACCTGAAAAGAGTTTTAGTAGAGTCCAGGAGTGAGCCAGGAACATTTGAGCAGACATGACATTGATGAGAAGGGAATTCTAGTTTAGAGTGGGTCTTCAGACTCAGTGTAGGGAGGCACCTCATGAGGGTGGGGTGGAGCTTATTATAGTAGAGTGACAGACCAACAGACAGAGTGGACAGTGCTTCAAAGTGATGAGCAGATCATCTTTTGAACCTACTAACTCTGGAAGGGAAGATGAATGGAGAAAGGATAAGTCAATTGGGGAAGTCCATGAAGCAAATCAATATATGTCCTGCAATTTCAGCTCTGTAGGCAAGGGTTTCCTGAAAGTCAGGTTAACATAGTTCTAGTAGTAAAATTGAATTTATGTAAATGTTAATTTGATAGTGGAGCTGGAGAATAGATTGGTTTTTTTTTTTTATTTGTATAAAGGAATTCCACAAATTTTTTGGTCCTTCTTTTACTTTCATATTTCAGCCCCAACATGAATTGGCATTATGTAAGAATACATCCAGGGCCAGGGAGAGAGGTCAGTAGAATAAGTGCTTGCCTGGCAAGTGCAAGGTCCTGAGTTCAATCCCCAGTACCACAAAAAAAAAAAAAAAAAAAAAAA
>PVKA01017691.1:0-45236 GCA_004027165.1 Ctenomys sociabilis
AGAGAGAGGGAGAAAGAGAGAGAGAGAGAGAGAGAGAGAGAGAGAGAGAGAGAGAGAGAAAGAGAGAGAGAGAGGAAGGAAGGAAGGAAGGAAGGAAGGAAGAAAGAAAGAAAGAAAGAAAGAAAGAAAGAAAGAAAGAAAGAAAGAAAGAAAGAAAGAAAGAAAGAAAGAAAGAAAGAAAATAACCAGTTAGAAGTAAGTGGGACTGATTATGAGTAACCCCTATAGAACTGAATATTTTTCCTCCCCTCTCCCATTTCTACCCAGTGGCTCCACGTGTCCTGTGGGCACTGGGTTCTTTCTGTGTCCTCCTCCTCATCTTATACACTAGCTTTAGAATAGTGCCAGACAAACTTATGATATCATGGTGTGAAAAACACAAAGTCTGTAACATGTTGTGACCAAATGGTCCTCAAAGACTCAAAGATTAAAACAAACAAAAGCTTTTGATGGAAAATGTGGGTGAACAGTATATTTATATGGGTGGGTCCAACTTGGTAAAAGTTTGTGCCTGATTTTATCACCTGTCTGGATGACAGTTTTGTCTTTTGAAGGGCTGGTAACAAAGAGAAGCCTTCAAAAGTCACTGGTTATTTTATTTTTCATCAGGAAATTTTCAAGAGTTTTATTCATTTGGTATTTTTTTACACTGTGGCACATATAAGCAACTTTAATAGATGATAAATGTACAGTAGTTAGATTTCACTTAAATACACATTTTCCACTTTATACCCTATGATCTGAAAAATGATTTTTAAATTTTATAAGATTTAGGTCTACTGTAAGTACTGTTTAATTCTTTTGCTCTTGGTTTTAAAATTTTTTGTTGAAAAGGCTATTGAATATTGTGATCTATATAATATACTGGATGGCTTCTTTTGTCCATCTGATTTCCTGTGTCATGAATGTGTGTTGTCACCATCTCCCTAAATTGTACTTTATCTTTGCTTTCTTTGCACAGTGCCTTTGGTTGCAAGTCATAAGTCTGAGGCAAATAAAATTCCAGCAATTTCAAAGAATGCAGTGTTGGTGTTTTCCTAATAAACATAATTTTGATCCACTAAAAAAAAGAAAGAAGCAAGAGAAAAATAAATGCTTATGTCTATATACCTTGGGTAACTGTACTGCTGATTTCTGCCATTCTATTAAAAGGAACAGTTAATGGTTAATTTTTTTTCTTCTTTTGTAATTTCTTATAACTTTTTTTACCAATTTTACATGCTTATATCTGATGATCTAAACAAGTAATTTGAAGACAACATTATGCAACATAACCACCTTTGTTGAATTCCTAAAAAGAAATTAAGATCATGTGATTTTTAAGTGACTATCTCGTATTCACTGACTTCTAGGAAAGTGCTAGGATTATTGGACGATTAAAAACTTGTGAGTTAGTAATTATCTGTTTATTCAGTTTTATAACTAACAGAAACTACTAGTTTTCCTAGGATGAACTGAATGTAAAGGTGTGTCATGTGCTTTCTAATATATTTGCATGGTATTACTTATCATGAGTAATGAAATGACTGTTAATACTTTAAGAGACATTTCTGACACATCTAATGAAAAGAGAATTTAATGTTAAAATTCCTTCCTCTCTTCTTTCTAATTTTTTATAACTTTTTGTCCAATTTTGCATATTTATATCTGGTAATCTGAGCAAATACTCTGAAGACAAAATATGCAATACAGCAACCATTATTAAATTCCTATTATTTTGTTTAGTGAAATGCTGGATCATTTTTAATGCTTTTTGATTATTTTTATTCTCTTTAAAAGTAAAAATGATACACACAAGATAGCTAATTTCTATTGGTTTATTGAAAGGAAGAGTTAAGTTTAAATTGTTTGTTCAGGGCCAGCTAGATAGCTTAGTGGATTAAAGCACCTACTTAGGCAGACACAAGGCTGGAAACAAGAGGATCACTGAGTCTGATATGTGTAGTGAGACCCTGTGAACGCTGTAGACCCTATGGGCCCTGTAGACCCTGTGGACCCTGTAGACCTTGTAGACCCTGTAAACTCTATGGACCCTGTAGACCCTATGGACCCTGTAGACCCTATGGACACTGTGGACCCTGTGGACCCTGTACACCCTGTGGACCCTGTACACCCTGTAGACCCTGTGGACCCTGTAGACCCTGTAGATTCTATGGACCCTGTGGACCCTGTAGACCCTATGGACCCTATAGACCCTGTGGACCCTGTAGATTCTGTAGACTCTGTGGACCCTGTAGATCCTGTGGATTCTGTGGACACTGTAGACCCTGTGGACCCTATAGACCCTGTGGACTCTATAGACCCTGTGGACTCTATAGACCCTGTGGACCCTATAGATCCTGTGGACCCTATAGATCCTGTGGACCTTGTACATCTTGTGGAACCTGTGGACCCTGTAGATCCTATAGATTCTGTGGATTCTGTGGGCCCTGTGGACCCTGTAGACCTTATAGACTCTGTAGACTCTGTAGACTCTATACTTAATGCATTTTATAAAAAACCTAAATTGTTCAGTCAATGCTGCATGTCTATATATGGTAATATGAGCAACAAATTTGATGATAAACCTATGCAATATAATAACCATACTTAATTTCCTATACTTGTCTTGAAAATTCCATCATCATTTTAATTGTTTTTATTGCTTTGTTTTTGTCTTTGTTCTTATTTTTTTGTTTTTGGTTGTTTCCTCTTTAAAATTAAAATTTAAAAAATCTAAAAATAAAAACACATACATTTGTCCCTTTAAGATTGGCTTATTGCACTTAGCATTATGTCTCCAAGCTTTCTCCATGGTTTAACATATGTCAGAATTTGCTTCTTTTTTAAGAATAACTGAACATTTCATCGTGTGACTCTGTCATTTTTTAAAATCTATTCACTTGTCAATGAATTTCTTCTACCTTTGACTTCTGTAAATAACTCAAAGTGTGCAGCATAACCTCCAATATAGTCACTATTTTGTGTATCTGCTGGCACACCTAACGTTGGAAGATTTTCATCACCTGAAAAAAGAAAACCCACATACCTCAGCTATCATTTTGATCCTTCTATGATCCTCAAGCCCTCGGTAGCCACAAATATGTTTTCTACTCTACAGAGTTTTACATTCCGGATTCTGGACAATTTACATGAATAAAATTATACATTACATATTCATAAATGACTGGCTTCTTACACTTTCTAGAATGTTTTCAGTATTCATCTACATAGGACCAGCCAAATAGCTCAGTGGATTAAAGCACCTGCAAGCAGGCTCAGGGGCCAGGGGTTTGATCCCCAGGCCTGCTGTGCTGAGCCTACTCCCAGGGTGCACTGAGATGGCAATTGAGACTGGGTATGGTGGTGAGCACCTGCACTTGGGAGGCTGTAAACAGGCAGATCACTATGAGTCCAATCTAGTAGTGAGACCCTGAACACCCTGTAAACCTTTCCCTAAAACACACACACATACACAAAAAAGATTCATCTACATTATATTACGGGTCAGTACTTCATTTGTTAATTATCTAATTTTTCCTTGTACAGATATACAACATTTTATTTATTCATTCATCACTGGACAGCTTTTGGCCTCATGATATATCAACAGTTGTGTTCTAGTATTCATGTGGACATATATTTTCTGCAGGATTATATAGGAACTGTCTAACTATCTGAGAAAATACTAGACTGTTTTCCAAAGTGGTGATACCATTTTGCATTCTTACATGCAATACCCTATGGTTACAATTTCTTTGCATCTTTGATGACACTGTTATCACCTGGCCTTTTTACTTTAGTTATGCTAGTGGGTATGAAGTGGCAGCTCTGTATAAGCTGAGAGGCAGTCTTGACGACATCACTAGGTTTGCTAGGATGCTCCAGCCCTCCCCACACCAGGCTGCCCTCTGCTCCCTGGGCCTCACTGTGTTTTCTCTATAGTCACTGCTACATGGCCCTTCCTGGCCCCAGTCCTGCTTGAAAAAGTCACCGCATGTTGCCCAGGGCCTGCCCCCAAGCTCCAACCCTTCTACAGAGTGCTCCCCAGGTTCTGTCTCAGCTTCCAGGGCCTCACTGCAACGCCGGGAGCATTCGTTGAGGCTGTGTCTAGAGCTGCTGTAGATGTCCTTTTCTCAAAGTATTTTTATCATAGAATACTTAAAATTAGGTAAATCTGAACTTTTTTATTCACCTAATACTTGTTTTTCTCAGGTCTTCAGAGCCATACAGCACTGAGGTAGTTGTCCTGTCCTATGGCTCTACCTCAAAAGCCATTTATTACAAGTCCCTGTCTCCTTATAACAAAGACGATGCCCCGAGTAAGTACTTTTACTAGGATCTTCTCTCTAAGATGAGACGTAGTCGTAAATCTTATGAATTTGGAAAGTAAAGCTGATGCTCCCAGAATTGAGTAGATAATTAAGTCCTTTCTGATTCAGAGTCACCAGTGTCTTTTTCCTCTCCTAATTCTAACACACTGTGCAGTTGCTCTGTCTTTTAAATTACTTGTTTATAGGGGAGGGATTCACCTTAAACATTATGGATTTTTTTTTAAAATCTCTTTCACGCTTTTTTAAGAAAAGACAAGCATGGCCTACTTGCATGACTTAGGTTAATTTATTTACACTTTTAGCTTCATTAGCTATTTTCCTGAATTTAAAGTTGATATTTAAGGATCATATTTTCAGTTCACTACTTCTAGATTAAAGATTTATCTCTAAGTCTACTATTTCCATTATAATTCAGTAGTGTTCATTCTGTTGTTGTTTAGGGGGGTGTTTGTTTGTTTCTTTGTTTTTGTACTGGGGATCCAACTCAAAACCTTGTACTTGCCAGGCAGGTGCTTGTGCCACTGAGTTATAACACCAGCCTAGTCGTGTGTATTATTTAATAAAGAAGATTTTCTAAGACACTTCCTCCTACTGGAACAAAGACAAACCTAATTCCTGAATCTTTTAAATGTTGGGAAATGTAAATAAAAACAACAAGCAGTTACTGCCTCATGCTGCTCAGATGTCTTCTTTTTCCTGATTTGTAGGGATAAGTACTTTAACTACTCAACAGCTTTACAAAAGATTAATTCAGCCATGCAAGTAAGCAATATAGTAAGGTTTTACAGTTCTTAATCATTGCATCTTTATTCCAGACTACAATCTGTACCCATAAGACAGAACTGACACGTATTATGCACATAAATAAGTACTGCAGTAAATTTTTAAATACATTGTTATCTGGAGGGCATAGATATACATTGTTGATAGGAACTCTGACTCTCTAAGTATGCATTACAAGAGCCTCAAAAACTTGGAAATTTTAGGGTGCAATGACAAATTATATTTTATATCCCCTTTCCTCCTTTGCTTCTACATATATTTCTCTCTTAGTTAACAGAGAGGGGCCCTCTGACAATCTTAAATCAACAGGAACTTATTTTTGCTAATGAAATTAATATTTACCTTACATTTAACTCACAGAATAGATTAGTAATAGTGACTGATCTGCACAGCACCATTGTTTCAACTTGAAGATTATTTTATAAATACTAAGAGTTAATGCTCAGACTGCAACATATTATTGAGCAGTTTTGGCTCTGGAGGGCAGAGAAATATTAAACACATCCTGTGTGTCATACATTCCCATCCTCTAAGCCCCGTGCCTACAGAAAGCACATGGGTGGCTTTCTCCAGATGGTGAACCATGCAGAGAGCCAGGATCTAGGGTAGCAGCTTTGGGAGTTTTATGTTTTGAAGTGGTATCTGGTTTGCTTAAAAGTTTAGAAGAACTTGATTTGAGTGACAAACAACTTTAGAATAAACTTTATATACTAGCTTGGTTACTGTTTTCATCACTAGCACCCAACACCCACAAGTTAAAGGAAGAAAAGTTTATTTTGGCTCAAGGTTTGTGGAGGTTTCCAGTCCAAAGTCGGCTAGCTCTTAGACAGGACAGCGTGGCACAGATGCCTGGCAGGGAAACCACTCCTGGTATGGCATCAGGAAGCAGAGACTGAAGCGGGGAGCAGACAAATGTGATAAACCCTTTTCCTACACTGGCTTCATTGCTGGTTTTGCCCATTTACTTCCCTAACCCATATTAGGGGTCCATCTCCTGTCTACTCATCTTGTCAGCCCTATGTGAAAGCCCACCACCACCACCCACCAATGAAACAGTGCATTCAGGCTCTGTCTTTTCATTGGCCTCCCTGTTTCACTTTGATTCCTTTTGACACCTTCTCCACACAGCAGCCTGAATGCTCAAGTCACTCCCCAGCTAAAATCTAATGGTTTCCTCTGTTCTCAGAATAACAATTCAGTCTCTTGAACCTGACTTCGAGAACATTCGTGTTGTGTGCTCCAGCCCAGCTCACAAGGACTATCCTTTTCATTTCTCAGGCCAGCATCACTTGAGCCTCCTCTAAGGTTTTTCGGACATGCCACATCCTTTCCTAGCAGGGTCCCTGTGTGTGTTGTTTCCTGGGCCTGGCATAATGGCTCCCTTTTCTTCTCTTGAAACTGTCCGGTTCTAACAATTTCCCAGCTCAAGGCTCAACCTAAATGGCACTTCCTCAGGGGATTTTCCTAACAAGCCAATCGAAAATTGGTTCCTGTCAGTCTCTCGCTTAGCATCCTGTTTTCTTCAAAACCTTTCTCAATCTTAAATTTTACCTTTTACTTGCATTTACTTTTTCTCCTTCCACTATATGATATTATATAATTACACAGTTATAAATTAGCTGTGTCTAATTTGAAGATGCTATAACAGTATGTAGTATATCAAAGGTATAACTTAAAAATTATTAAATACAGGCTTTGCTTTGATTTCTAATTTTGTAAAGGTTTTATAAAGCTTCTTCAAAAAAAAATCAATACTCAATGCTATAAATACCTATTCAAGGTAAGACCTAATCATTTTCCTAACTAAAAATAGAACCAAAATTCCCTCTGTTTGCATCTAGCACTGAGATATTCTACCATATTTTTCTTCAAGAAGCATGAAGTTTTGTTTTTCTGGCAATACGTGAAGTGGAACTGTGAAAACAAAGAACGGTGAGAATTTAAATTCTAATTCCAAAGTTTAATTTCATGACTAATGTGAACCACACGCTATCACTACTATACTGGTTTGAATGTAACTATTAATTTTAATCAGTAATTATTCATCGCTATATATACAAACCAGAAAAGACCCAGAGCACAGTTACTGCTTCAATGTATTTTTCACTGAAGCATAACAGCATTGTGATGCCTGATTTTACTGTTAAATTCAAAATAATGAATATTTTAACTGGGAATTAATAAGATAAACTTTTAGCATAATATCATAAACATTTTCTGAAGATCCTAAGTACTACTTAATTGGCTCATGCTACCCTTCCAGTTATCTTCTTATTTAAATTTGGGAAATTCTGAAAAGGAATTTCGTCAGCCCTGCTGAGCATGTCAAAAATTGCATGCTGAACTGGTTTGAATTGAAACTTTGCTATTTTATATCACTTATTTTTCAGAGACCATATCATGAAAAACTAAAGCACAATGCTCACAAAAAAACATAAAAAATGATAATAAATATTTGAATTCTACAGATTGATTTCTAATTTTATTTTTAAATATATTCTGGTCTTATTTATTTATTTGGTACAGGGTCTCACTGTACAGCTAAGACTTGTAGTGATCCTCCTGTCTCAGCCTCCCCAGCACTGGATTACAGATGTGCACCACCATGCATAGTTTCAGGAGCCAGCACAGCATTCCTGTCTCAGTTCCAGCTCAGTATGCAGTGCTAGAGAATCTAACCTGGGTCCTTGCACTTGCCAGGCAGGTGCTTAGACCACTGAGCTCTCTCCCCAGCTCGGATTTCTAATTTTATAAAGCTTTCTCAAACCTTTCCTCAGAACTACCATATTCAGTCTATAAGTCATTTCCATTTAACATTAGCCATTCTTACAAACACTGGACACATATCTGTCGCTGCTATCATCATTGATGTACTGTGATACACGTGCGTAATCTAGCCATAAAGTTATAATAATTTTGCTTCTGCTCACAGGCTCCTCTATTTTCACATGTTCTCCTCATCTTCTTAATTGTATCCTACCTTGCTTGTGCTAGAAAATATGTCTCCAGCCAGTCCTTTGAAACTTGCCACAAAGGCTGGCAAAGTAAAGTAGCTAAGTAATAAACATTTGCTCATTGCCTAAAGGAAGCACTTGACATCGCAATCATAAATTCATACTAGCACATAAATTTAGGAACTGTTATGTTTATATTAAAAGTGACATTGTCTGATCTTAGGTGGAATCAGGGCTTTGCGTCAGGTAAGTAAAGAAACAGAGTCACTTATACTTGAGGCTATTTTATAGTAGCAGGCTTTTCAGGGTGTAAAAGTTGAAGTTGGATGACTGAAATTACAAAGGGATGTGCTTTCTTCATGTACGTGTGTGTGTCTCAGGTACTTTTTACTCGTTGCTGGGACAAAATATTGACACCCAAAATGAAGGGAGGAAAGGTTTATTTCGTTCACAGTTTGCGGAGGTTTCAGTCCATCCTCAGCTGGCTCCAGGGCAGACGCAGGAGTTCACGGCGGCGGAGAACTGCAGAGCGCAGAGCAGGAGCAGCAGCGGCGGTGTCCCTGTAGTCTCTCCCTTCCTTCTACGCTGACTGTGAAGACTGGCACAGAAGCCTTTCTCAGCCCTTGTATATACGCCTTTTGGGCCGAGTCACTCCGGGGCGCCCCCGCACCGGGGGCGTGGAATCGCCCAGCAGATCCACATGAGTTTTTCACAGCATCTGTTTACCTTTTAGATTTTCATTACTCTTGCAAGTCTCACACTAGGAACATAACACAATATTTGCACATGTGGATCTCATTTATCGCGCCAGTAGAGTCTCTTGCTGCACCATTTACCTACAAAAGTCTCGAATTTATCTTTTTATAGCTGAATAGTACTACATTGTGTAAAAATATCATAGTTTTTTTAATCCATTGCAGAATAGCTCGGAAGACTATATTGTTGATTTCTACTGGTATTTTTAGTGTATTTATTACAATTTATTACAGGGATTACAGGATCTAACTACACAGATCGGAATCTGAGTGATTCTCCTGTTTTCAGCCTCCCAAGAAGTGGTATTATAAGCGTTCCACTATGGCCAGTCGGAATCATTGTCTCAGTGCACTACAGGACCACGGCCAGCATGGCACGCCAAGGGTCAAACCCTAGTCCCTGAGCCTCCCTAAGCAGGTGCTTTAGTCTACTGAGCTATCTGTCAGCCCTCTGCTGGTCTTTTAAAAGGATCAATTAATGCTTATTTTTTTAACACTGATTTTTTTTTCCTCTTTTGAATTTCTTATAACTGCTTTGTTATTGTTTTGTTTCATTTTTTTCTTTAAATGAATCTTAAACATTTATATCTGGTAATCCGAACAACTAATTTAAAGATAACATCATGTAATACAGCAACAATTGTTGAGTTCCTATTGCTTTGTTTAGTAAAATGTTCTATTGTTTCTTTTTTGAATAATTTTATTAAGAAAGAAGTAGCAATGAGATAGTTTTAAAACATGATAGTAGTACAGTTACAATAATTGATACATTGCATATTGTTGTCTTTGTAGTAGTTGTTCCTAGAACAAGATGCAGACATGATACGTTGTCTAAATACTATTAGTTCAAAACCTTCTTCTCACTGAACTAAGAGAAAGTAGCTGTATATTTATGCTATTTGGCATATACATATACATATACATATACATATACATATATATTAGTGAAGTATATATATATATATAAGTGAAGTATATATATATATATATATATTTCACTACAAAATGGTCCATTTATATGTCCTTTTTTGTTTACTTTTGTCAGAGATGTGTATTCCATTGCCATTCATATATTATAGGTGCATAAATTCAGGAGAATAATCCAACACAGTCCACTAATTTATAACAGCAGTTTTTATCCATAAGACTAGCAGTGTCAGAAGTTCTCGACTTGAGTATTTATAGCTCAGTATATTAATATGGTTTTACTTTTTATACCTTGATTTTATACTTTTCTGCTGGATGGTTAAGACCAAGATAAAGCAAGATCTAAATAACAAAAAAGGTAACTTTTTTATCTGACAAAGTGAGCCAAACACCCTCAGGATTTACCCTGAAACCCTATACAGCAGTTTCTAGATCCTTTGTCAGTGTCAGCCATGTGGATGAGTCACAGGCATTGCTTGACCAGTTTGCTCTCTTGAAAGCCTGAGAGAATGTTTTCTCTCTGTGTGACTCTCCTTAGGCACACTCTACATCATCATTCACTTTCATCTGTGGCCCCATAACCTCCTTGATCAGAAATTTTGAGGCATCACTGAGTCATGTACAGATTATCCTAGTGTGGAGTCCTCACTGACCTTGAAAGGCTAGGGCCAAAATATTGGCTTTGCTTGCAGCCTTTTTTTTCCTCTAATTTTTGGTGTGCAAACTCAAACTATTAACCCTCCAGAAGAGAAGCTTAATGATATTATTACCCTACAACATAGGTAATTGAGCTTAACTTCTCTGTCTGAATATCAAACATCTTAGACATAACATCGAACAGGTATTGTCCATCAAGTATTGATGTATTAAACTTTAAATCCCTACAGAATGTGAAGGAAAAAATTAAACAACAGAAAAATGTTTTTTTAAAAAAAGGAATAAACAATTACATATTTTTACACAGAAATTTACAAATCTAACCATATACAGCATTGTAGCAGGACAGTCCTATGACTTTTTGTCTCTTCTTCTTTTGTTGATTACACATTTTTTTAAACAAACATTTACTTGACAGACAGTATGGCAGTAATAGGTATCACATGACAAGCGGCACATAATTAGAAGACCAAAATGACAGATGTTCCAAGCATGACACTAGTAATACACATTGCTATCTTCAGTGCACTTGCTTAGTTCACAGGTACCAGCATCTTTAGTTAGTCAGGATGAAAATCCTACCAATTAACTGCTAGTTCCAAATACCTGCTGAAGATTCTCAGGATCATTGCTTTACCCATCTTGTGCATATAAATGTATGGCTTTGCCCCTGTCATGTTTTGTAGCTTTTCTCCTTGCCCTCTATTCATTGTATAATCCTTAACTTCTCATCTTTCTTTAAATTGTGCTATATCTTTCTATTTTTATTTCTTCTTTTGAGTTCTTACACTATGAAGACTATATGACATTTACACATGTAGGTCTAGTTAATTTCACTTATGAATATATCTTCAAGTGGCATCCACTTGAATATAAAAGCTTCAAGTTTATCATTCTTTATAGCTGAGTAGTATTCCATTGTATAAAGATATCATATCTTTTTCATCCATTCCTTAGGTGATGAACATGTTGGTTGTTTCCAAGATTTGGCTGTCACAAATTGTGCTGTTATAGACATAGGTGCACATATATCGCTGTGATATGATGTTTTCAATTCCTCTGGCAAAATTCCCAGTAGAGGGATAGCTGATTTGAATGGGATTTACAGTCCTAGTTTTTTAAGGAATCTCCACACTGATTTCCATGATGGTTGCACCAGGCTACATTCCCACCAACAGTGGAGAAGGGTTCCTTTTTCCCCACAGCCTCTCCAGCATTTGTTGTTTGTTGTTTTCTTTATCATAGCCATTCTTCCTGGGATGAGATGGTATCACAGTGTGGTTTTAATTTGCATTTCATGGATGACTAGTGATATGGAGCATTTTTTCATATATTTATTCACTTCTTTAATTTCATCCTCTGAGGAGTGTTTATTCATCTCAGATGCCCATTTCTGAATTGGGTCTTTAAATTTTGGGGCCCTAATGTTTTTTAGTTCTTCATAAATTCTAGAGAGCAGACCTTTGTCTCAATATTTATTAGTTAAGATTTTTCCCAATTTGTGGACTGTCTTTTCACTTTGTTAGTAATTTCTTTTGATGAGCAAAATCTTCTCAATAAGAGGAAGTCCCAGTTACTCCTTTCAAGTATTATCTGTATGATTTGATTTTTGTTCATGAACTATTTGCCTACCCCTGTGTCTTTAAGACTTCCTCCTACTTTCTCTTCCAGGAGACTGTTTCTGCTTTAATGTTTAGATCTTTAATCCATTTTGACTTGAGCTTAGTGCATGGTGATAGATCTGGGTCAAGTTTTAGTTTTCAGCATGTAGAGAGCCAGTTTTTCCAGCACCATTTGTTAAAGAGGCTATCTTTCTTCCAGTAAGCTTGTTTGGCCCCTTTGTCAAAAGTAGGGTGGTTGAATGTATTTGTAAAGGCCTCTGCAACTTCTAATCTGTTCCATTGATCCTCAGGTCTATTTCATTGCCAATACTATGTTGATTTTATCAAAATGGCTTTGTAGTATAATTTCAAGTCAGGAATTGTGATGCCCCCTGCCTTGTCTTCATTGGCCAGGATTGCCTTTGCTATTCTAGGTCTTTTCTGGTTCCACATAAATTTTAGGAATGATTTCTTTAGGTCTTGGAGTTATACTGGTGGCAGTTTGATAGGGATTTCATTAAATCTGTGCAACAATTTTGGGAGTATGGCCATCTTCACGATGTTGGTTCTTCCTATCCAGGAACAAGGAATATCTTTTCATTTTCTAAAATCCTCTATGATCTCTTTTTTCAGAGTACTGTAATTTTCTGTGAAAAGCTCTTTGACTTCTTTAGTTAGATTAATTCCAAGGTATTTCATTTTATGCAGTGCTATTGTAAAATGTATTGCTTCTCTAATTTCCCCTCTCAGTGTGTTTGTTACCTGTTTAGAGGAATGCTATTGAGTTTTGAGTATTGACTTTGTATCCTGCTATGCTACTGAATTTGTGTATTAAATCTACTAGCTTCTTGGTGGATTACTTTGGTTCTTCCAAGTAAAGTATCATGTCATCTGCAAATAATGATAGTTTAACTTCTTCTTTACCTATTCTTATTCTTTTGTTTCTCTCTCTTGTCTAATGGCTCAACCTAATGATTCCAGAACTGTATTGAACAGGTGTGCTGATGAGGACATCTTTATCTTGTACCACATCTGACAGTAAAAGATCTCAGTTTTTCCCCATTTAGAATTATGATAGCCGTTAGGTTGTCTTACATGGCTCTCATCAGATTGAAATATAGGCATCTTTTCCAATTTTCTTTAGGACTTTGAACATGAATGAGTGTTGTACTTTGTCAAAAGCCTTTTCTCTATCTATTGAGATGATCATGTGGGTTTTGGATTTGGCTCTATTGATATAGTGTATTACATATACAGATTTGTATATATTGAACCATCCTTGCACCCTGGGATGAATCCAACCTGGTCATGGTGTAGAATCTTTTTTGATGATTTTCTGAATTCTATTTAATAGTATTTTTTTTAGGATTTTTGCACCTATGTTCATAAGAGAGGTTGTCCTGTAGTTCTCTTTTTTAATTATGTCTTTCCCTGGTTTTGGTATCAGTATAATACTTGCCTCCAGGAATGAATTTTTGCAGATTGCTTCCTTTTCAAATTCATTGAAGAGTTTGAGGAATATAAGGATTATATCAACCATAAGTTTCTTATAGAATTCAGCTGTGAATCCAATAGGACCTGCACTTCTCTTTGCCAGTAGGTTTCTTATTACATCTCAAATTTCATTGACTGTTATTGGGTTATTGAGAGTTGTTATATCTTCTTGGTTCAGTTCTGATAATTTGTACCTTTCTAGGAATCTGTCCATTTCATCTTTGTCTTCTGTGAGAGTAAAGATTCTCAAAGTAGCTCTTGATAATCTTCTGAATTTCCACTGGGTCTGTGGTAATTACACCCTTTTCATTCCTTATTACTTGTATTTTAATTTTTCCTTTCCTCTTTTTGATGAAGTTAGCTAGGGGATTATCAATATTATTTAGTCTTTCAGAGAAGCAGCTTTTCACTTCATTAACTCTTTGAACTGTTTTCTTTGTCTCAATTGAATTAACTTCTGCTGTTATCTTTATGATTTCTTACCATCTTCTGGCTTTGGGTTTGGTTTGCTCTTCCTGTTCTATATGTTAGAGGTGCAACATTAGGGTGTTTATTTGTTCCCTCTCTATTTTTCCAATGAGTGTGTTCACAGCTCTCAATTTCCCTCTAAAAACTGCTTTCATCACATCCCATAAATTCTAATAAGTCATGATTGAATTTTCACTGAAGTGTAGATATTGCTGTTTCCTCTTTAACTTCATCTGTGACCTATTGGTTGATGAGGAGTGTGTTGTTTAATTTCCATGTATTTATGGGGGTTTTCTGGTTTCTTTTGTTGTTTATTTCCAGTTTCATTGCACTGTGATCAGATAATATGCTGGGAATAATTTCTGTTTTCTTGCATATACTTAAGCATGACCTATGGACTAGTATGTGGTCTAGATTAGAAGAATGACCCATGTGCAGCTGAAAAAAAAATGTGTGTTCAGCTGTGATTGAGTCAAACACTTTGTATGCATCCACCAAGTCCATTTGTTCCAAGCCCTGGTTCAGTTCTGCTACTTCTTAATTAATTTTTTGTCTGCTTGACCTATGTTGTGGGATAAAGGGATGTTAACATCTCCTGTTAACATTGTGGTATTTGATATTAGATTTTTGATGTCCATTAAGATTTGTCTTATATAGTTGGGGGCTCCCATTCTTGGTGCACATATATTTATACTTGTTACCTCTTCCTCTTGAATTTTTCCCCTAACCTGTATACAATGGCATTCTTTATTTCATTTGATCATTCTTGGTTTGAAGTTGAGATTGTCTGTGAACAAGATTGCTATCTGTGATTTTTTTCTGAGGTGCTGGCATGTGTAGTATTGTTTTCCGTCCTTTGACTTTAAGGCCATGAATGTTTTTTTGAGTTAAGTGTGCTTCTTATATATAGCATATTGTTGGATTTTGTTTCCTAATCCACTGTGCCAGTCTATTTCTTTTAATTGGTGAATTGAGTCCATTTCCATTGATGGTTATAATTGAAATATCTTGACTTATGATTGCATATTATTTACCTGCTGTTGTTTACTCCTTTTTGTCCTGTGCTTAATTGTTTGCCCCATTTAGTGGTTTCCTTGTGCTCTCATTCATGGATTTCTCACCATTTCATTCCTCTCTAAAAGACCTTTTAGTAGTCTGTGTAGGCATGTCTTTCTCAGCATCAGATTCTTTAGTTGTTCTTTTTTATGGAAGTATTTCACTTCTCCATTAAACTTGGAAGAGAGTTTTACAGGATATAGTATTCTGGGCTGGAATGTCCTTCCATGGAAGACTTGTAGTACTCTGCTCCATGCTCTTATTGACTTCATGGATTATGAAGAGAAGTCTGCTGTTTTTCTGATGGATTTTCCTTTAAATGTGATCTGTTTCTTTTCTCTAGTGGCTTTCAGTACATTGTTCTTATGCTGGATTTCTGGGACCTTGACTATTAAGTCTCGGTATGTTTTTAATTGGGTTGATGTTCTTTGCATTTCTGTATGCTTTGCTTACCTGAATGTCTGATGATTTCCTCATATGTGGAAAGTTTTATGCCATTGCTTCTGCCTATATTCTTTTTATCTCATTTGTATTGACTCCTTCTTTCTCCATGGTGCCTATTAGTCTCCTCACATTTTTCAACTTTGCATCGTTTTGCAGATGATGAATTATTTTTTTCCTGAATCCTAGTTGTTTTTAAGAGATCTTTTCTTACCTTTTCACTAACTGTGATAGCATCTTCAAGATCAGAGGCTCTGCCTTCACTTTCACTCAAAAGGTTTTGCAAGCTTGTGATTGAGATTTTAAGTTCCTCTATATCTCTTTGACTCTGCACCATATAATCTATTTCTTTCCTATATTGCTCATTCAAGGATTCCATTGTTTTTTGATCTCCTTTATTTTTTTATCAATGTCTTCTTGATAAGTGGTTATTAAGTCTTTTACTTCAGAGATTATTTCTGATCTGATTTCCTCTATATGTTCTGCATTTGATTATTTACTTTGGACGCTATGAATTCAAAGATCTCTTTTTTATTTTAGAGTTTATTTCTGATCTGAGTTCCTACCTTTCTGCAGTTGTTTGCTTAGTGCAAACTCTTGGGGCCTGAGATTGCATTTTGCTCCTTCTCTTTGACATTTTGTATAACACTGTCCTCTGACCTTTAGTATGGAGCTTTGGTGCAGTTAAAGCCTTTTCTCTAGTGACTTTAACTATTGAAATTTGACTGTAGATCTATGAAGTTTGAATTCCTCCAGTTGTGCCTTGCTTCAGTCTGGCTTCTGGGCTCAGCTTCTTCCTGCTGCACTCAGCTTCTTCTTGCTGCAGCCTTTGGAAGTGAACTTGTAGTGCCCCTCTGGCAAGACATTCTGCTCCTGGATTAGCTGGGTGGTTATGGCCCCTAACCTCTCTGCAGGGACTTCAGATGCAATCTGGAACGTCTGGAGAGGGCCGGAGAGCATAGTGGAAGTTCTCACTCACAAACTGGGCTTGCACTGCGTCCAGAGTGGTCCAGTAGGCACAGAGGAATGCGGAAGCTCTCCCACACTCTTGTTGGGCCTGAGAGTGAAGTGAAAGTTCTCATTCACAAGCCAAGCCTGGGTTAGGTCCAAAGGAGTAGAGGGTCCGAAGAGCATGGCAGAAGTTCTCACTCACATGCCGGGCCTGTGCTGGGTCCCAAGGGGTCCAGCGGGTGCAGGGGATTCCGGAAGCTCTCCCACACACTCGCTGGGCCTGGGCTTGGGCCCTTGTATTGTTTCTAACACTTTTTATCACTATTTTGTATTCCTTAAAAAAAAGAATAGTGCAATTCACAATTAATCTAATTTTTAAATCACAAAACAAACAAGCCCATAAAAGTTCTAGGCCAAGAATTGAAAAATGTACTGCCAGGGAAATAGCTCAGTGGCATAAGCACCTGCCTGATAAGCACAATGTTTTGAGTCTAATCCCTCTACAGAAGAAGAAAAGAAGAAGAAGAAGAAAGGAGAAGGAAGGAGAACGAGAACGAGAAGAAGGAGAATGAGAAGGAGAAGAAGGAGAAAAGAAGAAAAGGAGGAGGAGGAGAAAAAAGGAGGATGAGGGAAGGGGAAGGGAAGAGGAAGGGGGAGAGGGAGAAAATAAAGAAATAATAATATACAATGGAATACTACTAATCTATAAAGATAAATTCAAGGCTTTTATGGGTAAATGGATGCAACCAGAGGCCATATTCATAAGTGAAATAAATCAGAATTTATGTGTAAACCTAGGAATCAGTGACTACTTGGAAGTGGAGGCTATATGCACTGGGGCAACCAGAAATGGAACCCAGAAGCAAAGGGAAAATGGTGGTGCCATTAAGCAAGAGGAAGGATCGCAGAAGAGAGCAAAGCTGTTCGATTGTGGTGGATTAACTAATGGGCCACTTGTAACACCTGAGTCAGCATGGTTCTTGGTGTGGAAGACCCCCCTGAGGATTGTTGGTAGCAGAATAACACAAAACTAGAGGGGAAGATGGTGTGCTACTGATTCTCCTGGATACGCTTGTTGTTTTGGCTTTCCTGATGTGCACCCAGGTGTTATCATCAGAAGAGCTCCGGTCTTCACTGTTGATGAGGATGGCTGCAGTTTCTTCAGGGGAGCTCTGGTCCTTACCTTGAGCATCCCTTTCTGGCTCCAGTTCAGATTCATCATCCTGCTGGCACAGATCCTACATCGCACTGCTACAGACATTCTAGCTGTCACCACTGACTTTTGGGACTTCACAGTGCAAGTCTTTGATACAGACTTTCATGACTTTGCTGTAGGCTCTAGACCTCCTGCTTGACCCTGCCTTTACATCCTAACCTAGACTCATGAAGGACATTGCTGTGGGATCCAGGCCCTCAGCCAGATTTTTTGGGTCTCTAGTGCATGGACAGTTCTCGCTTACTATTTTGCATTTGATGAGTATTATAAAATAATCCTATAAATTATGTGTTCTGTATTAAATCTATTCCCCTGTAAACTCTGACTACAGCAGTGGGAATTATATAACAGAGTGTACTGACAACAGAAGAAGGGCACAGGGGAACAATGAAGAGGATACATAGACAGCATATAAGACAAGCAACAGCCCACTTCGAGGGTGGGAGCCAAGGGAGATTATCAAGGGCGAGGCCCCAAGGTTAAAGAATACACACGCACGAGTCATCAGCACAAAAAGCAGGCAGCAAAGTGCACAAGAATGCGAGAACTCAAGAGAAAGAGCCAGAACTACCTGCATCTTTATTTCATAATTCGTATACAGATTGATATCTCGTATTTACATTTTTATATGGTGCGGTGACCAGTACATATGTGTTTATGTGCTAGGTCATGGCTACATAACTGTATCCCACCATGACCCACGCCAGGATCATGTCCTCAGATGTCCTTAGATACCCCTAGGCTTTGAAGTAGTCTGACTGGTTCCCCACAATAAGGATCATGCAGATAAAGCTGCATGGCAGTGAAAGACATGAGAGGGCAGTGAAGGTTTGGGAAAGGACTCAGCCCACATATCTTTATTTTCCAGGTCATAATCAGGGTTCAAAAAGGGAGAAGAAAATTAACAATTTTCTTGGGGTGGACGGTAATGACAGAGTACATAAAAGTCCAGTTGTATTACTCCAAATGGTATTGTGCTGGCACTACTCACTGTTTTCAACACAGTTGCAATAGAAGATATAATTAAGGCCATTAGGTTTTCAAATTATGCTATGAAAAGCTCTAAGGATTTTGTAGAGGAGAATTTTAACTGCTTATACTATTTTATTGGTTTATATTCTTATTTTTGTTGGTACATGTTTGCAGTATATATGCTTACATCCCTTCTGTAGAGGTGGTACACATACATGGCACAACTTAATCCCTTTTGTCATCCCCTCTTCTTCCCCTTCTCTAACCCTCCCTCTGTCTCTTAATCATTTTCACACTAGAGAACTCTATCCCCAATTAGCTATCATTTATTTTTCTCTTTATAATTTATGCTGCTTATATAAGACAAACCACACAATCTTTAAGTATGTCTGATTTATTTCATTTAACATTGGAATCTCAAGGCATATCTATTTCCCTACAAATGTCTCAAGTTTATCTTTCTGGGTAGCAAAATAGTACACTATTGTATATAAATACACTCTCCCTATCCATTCATCTATTGATGAATTGTGCTAATATAACACATAGCTGTATATGTATCACTGTAATTCAATGTCTCTAACTCTTTTAGGAAGATATTTACAGGTGGAATAGTTAGATCAAATGGAAATTCTAGTTTTAATTTTTTAAGGAATCTCCATACTAATTTCTATAGTGGTTTTATGAGTTTAACTTTCCCACCAAAAATGTAGATTACTTTTTCTTGATTATGGCTGATCTTCCTGGGTATAAAAAATAGAATCTCAATGCTATTGTTTTAATTTGCATTTCTCTAACGGTCAGTTTTGTTGAACATTTATTCATTCATTTATTGGCCATTCATGCTTCTTGTATCTATTCATTTCACTTTCCCATGTTTTGAATGGGTCGTTTCTTTTTGGTGGATCTAATTATTTTGAGTTCTGTATACATTCCAAGTATTAGTCCTCTGTCTGAAGAATACCTGGCAAATATTTTTTCCCATAGGTTTCCTTTTCACTTCGTAGGTTGTTTCTTTTGCTGTAGAGAACATTTTTAATTTGTTTTGATCTCACTTGTTGATTCTCTGTAGCATGTTCTGTGCAGCCAGAGTTCTGTTCAGAAAGTTCTTGCCTATGCCTATGACTTCAGAATTTATCTTCCGGCATGTGAAGTGTCTACTTTGGCATTAATCTTTCATCTGTTTTGATTTTAGTCTAGCACATAGTGAGACACAACTCAGTCTTCCTCAGGTGAATAACAAGTTTTACCATTACCGTTTATCAAAAAAGTTATTTTTTCTCTAGTGCATATTTTTTACCCCTTTGCTAAAGATCAAACAGTAAATGTAGTTGGAGTTTATTCCACATTTCTATTCTGATCCACTTGATCTTCGGTCGCGTCAGTTTCTGTGCCAGTATTATGCTGTTTTTTAATCACTGTTGCTCTTAAAATGGGGAAAGAATTTAATATACAGATAAGTAGGGCATGGAGAGCCCCAAATAGCTATGATCAGAAAGAAACCTCTCCATATTATAGTCAAAATCCTAAAAATGTAACAACACAAGAACAGTATCTTAAAAGCAGACAGAGAAAAAGTATAAATCACTTACAACGATATAACCACCATATAAGCATACTTCTCAACAAAAACCTTAAGAGAGCTTGGACTGAAGTGTTTCAAGGCCTGAAAGAAAACAATTTCCAACACAAGTTGCTAAATCCTGCAAAGTTATCTTTCAAAATAGATGGAGGAATAAGATACATTCATGAGAAAAGAACCTAAAGAAATTCATGACCACCAAATTGGCACTCCAAAAAAGTGTCAAGGATATCCCCAAAAGTGAGTTAACAATGTCAAAAAGCTTAACAGACTGAATACACCAGGTATGTTATGTTATGAATACACAGTTCAGTAGATGGGAAAGGTATGGAACTGGAAGCCGGAAAATAACAGGCTGGCAGAATACATGAGTATCTCTCTGTAATAATTCAATGTAATGGTCTGAATGACCTAACCAAAAGACTCAGATGGGTGGGTCTTTTAAAGAAGAGATTTTAAAAACCCACCAAAATATTCCTAGAATTAATAACCAAATTCAAGAATGTAGCAGTACATAAAATCAACATACAAAAATCAATAGTGTTCCTGTACACTAATAATGAATCTGCTGAGAAAGGAATAGGAAGAAGAAAAAGGCCATGTGTGATAGCTCCAAGAGAAACTAAATGCTTAGGAACTAATCTAAAGAAGGATAAGACCTCTGTAATGGAAATAATACTCTGAAGAAGGAAAATGATGAGAATATCAGAAAATGGAGGGCCGGGAAGATAGCTCAGTGGCATAAGCACCTGCCTGGCAAGCTCAAGGCCCTGAGTTAGATTCCCAGTGTGCAAAACCAATATAATCAAACAGCCATATAATACTTGCAAAATTGATATACAGATGTGATAATGTAATCCCAATTAAAATATCAATAGCTCTTCACAGAACTGGAGAAAATCCCAAAATTCATACAAAGGGCCAGGGAGGAAGCTCAGCAGTCTAAGCGTAAGGACCTGAATTTAATCCCCACTACATAATCAAGTGCCAGCCCTGTGCCAAGCTGGCCATTGAAACCAGTCAGGGTGGCACGCACATACAATCCCAGTGCTTGAGGAGGCTGAGACAGGAGGATCACTATGAGTCTGAGCTGTGTAGCAAGACACTTCACCAAATACATAAATAAATACATCTTTTTAAAAAATCATATAGAACAAGAAGAGACCCAAGAGAGCAAAAAAAAATCCTTGGTAACAAGAGAAAAGCAGGAGTCATCACAACGCCAGACTAGAAGGGCCTTTCAATTCTGGAGGACACTTAAAGGATGAGTTCTTGATCCTAATCCAATCAGGAAATTTTCCTTTATGTTTTTAACAGGTTGGGTTTCTCAGTGACAACCCACAAAAATAAACCCCTTTGCTTCTGCCATACCACAAGAAGGAAAACTAAAACTTCAAAGATGCTTTGGTCAGTTACAAAGTACAAATTAGGTGATTTACCATTTATCATACATTAATGAAGTTTATATGTTGTATAACTTAAAAAGATCCTGCTTCTAATGTCAGTCTCACTAGTGTTTTTTGTTCAGTTCTCGAGTACAAAGGGTGTGGGGAAGGAAGGATGGGAAAAGAATATTACAAAGAATCAAAGACAAAAATGGAAATACGGCTTCTTCAAATGGGACAGTGAACAAGAGTTGGAGAGAACAGGAAAAGATGGGAGGGAAGGGTACAAAAAAGAATTAAGATGTGTCACACCTCTGTACACAGTCCACACGATAAGTCTAATCATTATGTGCTCCAAACATGTGATGATAAAAAAAAAAAATTAAATGTATCCTACATGGTAAGATTGTCCCATGTCACACCCAGTTATGTTGTTTATGTGAAAATCATTACTCCTAAGTGTTGACAGAGGGCCAGCAAGACAGCTTAGCAGACTAAAGCACCTGCTTAGGCAAGCACAGGGACTAAGGTTCAATCCCCAGCACCACAGCCTCACCCCCTAGGGTGTGCTGAGCCAACCAAAGAAAAAAAAAAAAAACAGTGTTCGCAGAAATTGAAGTTGAGCGCTGGTAACTTCACCACCAGCCATAGCGCACCCCCATTCCTTGGCACGACTGGAGCAGAATTAGTGGCTCATGGAGGAGTCTGAGAGGGCGGTCCTTTGTAAGGACCACAAGTCAAAGCCGTGGATGCTCTCACAAAAGGGAGCTCCACGGAGGAGCTTTGGGAGATAAAAGGTAAACCAAGATGAAGCCTGCTCAGAAAGCCAAACCAAGGCACCGTGGAATCTAGCAGGGAGAAGGCAGGAGGTAGAGTACAATAACAGAAGTGCGCATGAGTGGTTGGAAAGAAACCGCACACCTGCGCGCTGGGCGTGCGTGCGTGCGTGTGTGTGTGTGTGTATGTGTGTATGTGCAAAAATTAATTCATCTTAAACAGCTGAAGCAGAATAGCAAATGCCATAGTTTAGTCATGAAAAGTATGTGTTCTGACCTTCATCAACAATGGCTTCAGTTTTTAGCTTTTAGTTTTTATCTTAGTTTTTTGTTGTTGTTGTTGTTGTTGTTGTTTTCTGGAAGCAGGGATTGAACTCAGGCCCTTGTGCTTGCCAGGAAAGTGCTTATTCTACTGAGCCAACTCCCCAGCCAGCTTCCAGTTTTTATCAGTACTTGTTTTTAGTAAATAATGGTGGCAGTCCTTGTGGGGAGTTAGTTAAAGGAACATAATAAATCTTTTTCCTTTTCGTTTTTTGGTCTTTTGGGGACAGGATCTTCCTATACCGCTCAGGCTGCCCTGCAGCACACTTTGTAGCCCAGGCTGGCCTCAAATTCACAACAATCCTCCTGCCTCAGCCTCCAGCATACTGGGATTACAAACGTGCACCACTCCAGGCTTCAATCTTAATCTTCTTTCACCCCCTCCTGCTCTGCTCCCTATCTCCTTGCTCTATCTTGATCTCCTTTTCCTTTGGGAACGACCTTTCTCCCTACTACCTGTCATTTATTTTGCTCTTTATATTTTGGTTTTCAAGCTACATCTCAACTTATATTACAATTCATGAGAAGTTTCGATGTACAATAACAAGGGTTGTATCTTTTTTTGGATTTTATTAAATTCACAATTTCACCATGCTCTCAGCCACAGACCACTTTGAAGACTGCACAGCGTCCCGTGTCCTATCTGCATTCAGGGCGCATTTCCACGTAGATGTCATTATATACGATATCTCAGCTGCATGATGGGATTTGCAAAACAAATAAATACTTAATGCAGAAAACAGTTCAAGGGGAAAAAATAAGATGTCGCTGGGAATTGAAACTGAACTTCGCTGACAGGACAAAAATATAAAACTCAGTGGCAGCAAATGTGAAGAGCGGTCACCGTACTTGTCATACATACCAAACACGCACCTCAAAAGGGCATACTAGAAATGTATGGAGCGAGGTCACAACGCTGTGGTACAGTGGAGCCCCAGTGAGAGCTCAACCACAGGCTAAACCTGGAAGAGGAGTTCTCTACAGACACCACAAACAGACCACCGCGGCTTCAACTACAGCTTTGTGCAGGGGTTTATCAAACATTTTGTAAGTACTGGGGTAAGAGACCTGGACCTGCTTTTCCCTCTCACTTCAGGAAATTATTTTCTTCCCATATGGCTCTCATCCATTTTCTTCATAATAAAGATGTTAGGATCAATTCATGCTACCATTAATAAAATGCAATATTCTACAGAGCCTTATTCTAAACTTTGAAAAATGTATTATGTGATTTATGCCTCCTAGAATTTTATGAACGATGGCAGTGGCAGGTGTGCTTAACACACTCACATGCACATAGCAGCAATTCCCATCGTCCATCTCCCATTCTCTGATACAGACACTTGCATTTTCTTACATGCTGTACAAACTCACTATGAAGCTGCCCTTCCAACTAGGCTGTCAGCAGTAGCCTCTTCTTAATAGAAATTTTAGAGTTATGTTTATTATCTTTTCAGTTGAGGAAATAAAAACTAAGAAAATGTCAGGAATATACCCACGCCTACACAACTAGGACTCAAGTCCAGGTGCCCTAAGCACAAGGAACACACTGCTCACGTCTGTACACACTTACAGGCACTCAGAGTCAAAAGAGCCTTTGTGAAACTTTTAGCCTATGAGGTATATTTTATAACTTACACCTATTATTTCTCCTGATTAAGCCATCTACTATGTGTGTGTGTGTGTGTGTGTGTGTGTGTGTGTGTGTGTGCTCAAACCCACCAGCTACAACATACAAGCTCACTGCTTAATCATGATACCAGAAATTGATTGAAAGACACAACAAAATAGAAGACAGACAACTATTTCAGCTGCCACTTTGTCTGACCTCGTACGCTTGAAGCCATTCACACTCATTCAGGAAACAGTGAGAATCAGCACATAAGCAAACCAGCGCCATCCCCACCCTGAGATGCGCATGAGCTCTTGATTCATTCTTTTTTCTCTTCTTTTCTTTTTTCTATTTAGATACAGGGTCTCACTACACAGTTTGGATTCGTAGTGGTCCTCTTGTCTCAGCCTCCCCAGCACTGGGATTATAAGCATGCACCACCATGCCTGGTTACAGGGCCAGCACTGCATGTATCACCAGGGATTAAACTCAGGACCTTATGTTTGCCAGGCAGGTGCTTGTGCCGCTGAGCTATCTTCCCAGCCCCACTTGATTCATTCTTATGACTCAGCTTCCCTTTATTTCAGCTCATTTCCAGTGTTTCTCTTCCCACACTTGAGCTGCCCAATAGTACATTTGCTGTTATGTTAATCAGGTTCCTGTCACTGTGACACAATACCTGAGATAATCAGCTTTTAAGAGAAGTCCAGTATACATGTTTTTAAGGGAAAAACCCAATGCTGCAGTTTCCTTCCGCAATTCTCTGCCTCTAAAACACAGCCCCCCACTCCATGAGGTGGGGATCAAGCTTTTAATTCACGATCTTTTGGGGACACTTCTCTAGATGATAGCACTGCATGCTCACCTTATAAACCCCCAAACAGGACTGAATTTGGAAGGTCACATCTGCCTAGAATCCCCTTTGGAATGTCAAGAAATATTCAGGTATCCTACGAGAAAGACAGAGATTTAAAAACAGAACCTGCCAGTGTTCCAGCAACCCCTCTACCAGGCATCTATCTGGAGGAGATAAAAGTAGCACGTCTAAATACCCCAGAGAATACGTGAGGTAATGTGTCTGTGGATTACTTTGATTTAGCCATTTCATGAAGTGTACACTATCCAAACATCGTGTTGTACACCATCAATATATGAAATATATATGATACCTGCCAACAAAAAAAATGTTTACAGAAAAATAAACTGAAGGGGAAAGCAAATTGGAAAGATGAGTGGGGATTGTTGGTACATGTGTGTGAAAGAAAACCTCATAATGTATTAATGTACATACAAAAATAGAATAAAAATGCATCTGTGAAACAAAACTGTGACAGCATAAAAAGAACAGTCAGAGATTTTGAAAGAGCTCCGGAAAAGAATTATGAGATGGTGGCAAAGTTGTAGTGAATAAATTCACAGTGATAATAAAGTGTAATACTAAAATCACTCAATCTGAAAGAGTCGGGGAGATAGCTCAGCAGCATCAGCACCTGCCTAGCAAGCACGAGGTCCTGCCTTCGAGTTCCAGTACAAAAAGTGAATTAATCTAAAAGAGACAGAAAAATAGGAAAAATGAACAGGGATTAAACAAGATGGATAGAAAGTCACCATATGATTGTGAATTTAAACCCCAGCAGATTTAAGCCCAAACATTTCAATTAAAAGGCAAAAACTGTCCTGTATGGAAAAAAATGAAAACACAGGACAACTAGATCCTATATGTACAAGAAACCACTTCAAATGTAAAAATGGATAAATTAAAAGTAAAAAGATCAAAACGATCACAACGAAATCTTACCAAAAGAATACAAGAAAATATTTTCCTATAATTAAGATAGTTCAAAAATTTATTAGCTATACATTTTTGAATTTACCTGAATTGCATGCATTTTGTTGTATGTAAGTTGTATCTTCATGAAGTGGATGTCTTACAAATTGAAAAAGTAGTTATAGAAATTAAAAAGCAATGTCAAGATGGCATAATATGAAGGAAACCTCTCGGAGAAGAGAAAAGCGACTATGTAAAATAATAGAGAAAAAATAGGAAAATTATAGAGAATTCAGGAAATATAACTGCAGAACAACAGGTGGGCTCCAAGACACGGGAGCAGAAGCTCAACTTCAAATCAAATTCAAAAATTTCAGCTAACACATTGAACATGTGATTGCAAAAAATTAAAATAATAGTACAGCTAAAATAGATACTAGAATAAATACTGAAAGAATGTCTTTCAAAAAGGGGAAAGATAACTATAAATAATAGAATAAAAATAGAAAAAATCAATGATTAATTCAGGAGATATAATTACAGTACCGCCCATGTGTTCCAAAAGAAGGAAGGAATCAAAATCAGGTTCAAAAATAACAGAATTGAAAGATGTAGGTTCCCAGAGGGGGTGCCTGACACACTGGCTGAAAATTGACCCATGTTACATTGTTGAAAACTTTCAAAACAGTAGAGTACATGCACACCAATGTGGGTATATACACCAACACACACACACACACACACACACACACAGAGTTTTCCAGAGAGAGTACATTCCACACAAAATCAATCAAAACTAATGACAATATATTGGCTTCTCATTTACAGAAGAACAATGACTTAATTAGGGAGGGAAATTGATTTGTCACCTAGAATATTATACCCAACAAAAAATATTAGTAAAGGTGGGATAAATATAGTATTTTTTCTCATTAACTTTATTGAAAACCAATAATTATATATCACATTAAAAGTTTTAGACAAATATTGAAATATGAGATGTAGAGTGAGTTTTAGAGAAATATTTCTGAAATGAATACATAAGATTAATCATAGATTGCACATTGTAAATAAATTATTTGCACACTTAAATGAATATAACAATAAAAATTGTCTAAAGTAAAAATGAACTGATTAAAGTGCCTGCAGGTTTCGACCCCCAGGCCTCCTGTGCCAGCCCCACCCTGGGGCACACTGAGATGGCAATGGAGACTGGGCATGGTAGCGTGTGCCTGTAATCCCAGTGCTTGGGAGGCCGTAAACAGGTAGATCACTATGAATCTAATCTAATAGTGAGACCCTGAACACCCTGTAGACCCTTCCCTAAAATACAAAAAAAAAATAAATAAATAACAAAAAATAGAAATGAAGAAAAAAGAATTTACAGATCAGTCATATAATATAGTTCACTCTGTGCAAAATCAAGAAACTTATATTCATATAATTAGAATTCTCAAAGTATAAAGGTGTAAGCAATATATATTTAAGGATTTTAAATTTCTGAATTTAGCTGAAATAGTAGCACTACATTTCCAAGAAAAATTAACTTTTGCAAAGAAGTATGAATAAAATCATACCAAGATACACAAATATTAAATTGTCCAAAACTAATTGTAATTCTTTAGTTCTTTGTCATGAGTTTTTCACTTCTCCATTATACTTGAAAGAGAGTATATCAGTCTGGGTTTGAATTTGTTTTCTTGCAAGACTTAATTGTAAAGAAAAAAATCATTAAAGCATATATATATATATATATATATATATATATATATATATATATATACATAAGTTATGGAAGTACAAAACTAAATAGCATTTATTCCATATGAGAAAAAAAGAACAAGTGGGTAAGAATCTAGACTAATTAATTCAAAGGGCTTAAAAGATCTGTCCTCATTGAATTTTATACTTAGCAAACATACCTTTAAAAACTAAAAGTAAAATATTTTCTAGTTATACAAACTCGAAATATTCTAATACTTCCAAATGCAACATATAGAAAATAACAAAGATCGTAATCCAAAAGGCAAAAAAAGTTGCTGTGTGGTCCTGGATAAAGAATAAAGAGCTCTCAAAATGGTAGTTATGCAAGACTATGTAAGATATAATTATTAGATGAACCCATTTAAAAGGTCATTAAAGATTTCCACAAAAACAGTATCAATCTTATGTCAGGTTATATACATATTTTCTCGTGTGTGTGTGTGTGTGTGTGTAAAAGACAAGGAAGAAGTAATATAAGGTCAATGGAAAATGAAAATATACTTTTTAAAGTTTCTAATACTAGGAGAAAATATCATAACAATTCAGAGTACCTACACAGTATTTGAATAGGTTAATATATGCAAAAACATCAACTAAGAAAAAGTTTTCATGATAGTAAAGAATTATTAAGAATAAAAATAACATGAAGACTGGAATGGCAAATATATGACCAGCACTTTTAATAATTTGTGGATAGGATATCACACAAAGTTCTTGTATGCTGTGGACACAGTGTCCATGACACTTACTACTGGCCAGGTGTCACTTGTGGGACTGAGCTACTGCTATTTCCTCCTGTAGACCAGGACAGAATCATGACCCATAGGGTGCAGGAGAAGTCCATTTGTAGAGCATGCTGACAGAAACATTTTGGTGCTGTATACAAAAGAATAACTGAAAGACTGCTGTTGTACACCTCTTTGTCTCCTGTGTTTAATTGTTTGCCCTATTTGGTGGGTTCTTTCCATTCTTATTCATGGAGTTGTGGGCATTTTGATCCCTCTGTAGAATTATCTTCTAGTAGTCTGTGTAGGGTTGGCTTTGTCATCATGAAATTCTTTAGTTCTTTGTCATGAGTTTTTCACTTCTCCATTATACTTGAGAGAGAGTATATTAGTCTGGGTTTGAATTTGTTTTCTTGCAAGACTTGAAGTACTTTGTTCCATGCTCTTCTTGACTTGATGGTTTGTGAAGAGAAATCTGCCATTAGTCTGATGGGCTTTCTTTAAATGTGATCTCTTTCTTTACTCTAGCAGATTTTAGTATACTGTTCCTGTGCTGAAATTCTGGGATCTTGAATATTATATGTCTGGGTGTGTTTTTAATTAAGTTGATGTTATTTGGAGTTCTATATGCTTCATTTACTGAATGTCAGATTGTTTCCCCATATTTGAGAAGTTTTCTGCTATTACTTCCATCCATATTCTTTTTATATCATTTGTATTGACTCCTTCCTTCTCATTGATGCCCATTAGTCTTATGTTATTCATCTTTGCATCATCTTGTAGATGTTGAATTATTTTTTCCTGCATCCCAGTTATATTTAAGAGATGTTTTCTTACCTTTTCATTAGCTGCAACATTGTCTTTAAGGTCTGAAAGTCTATTTTCACTTTCATTCAAATGGTTTTACCAGCTTGTGATTGAGGGGGGTTTTTTTGGTTGTTTTTTTTCTTTCTTTTTTTTTTTTTTTTTTTTTTTTTTTTTTTTTTTTTTTTTTTTTTTTTTTTTTTTTTTTTTTTTTTTTTTTTTGTGGAACTGGGGATTGAACTCAGGCCCTTGCGCCTGCTAGGGAAGTGCTTATTTCACTGAGCCATCTCCCCAGCCCCCGTGATTGAGGTTTTAATTTCCCATATCGCACTTTGAATCTGCTTCATGCATTCTATTTCTTTCCTATATTGCTCATTCAAGAGCCTATCATTTTTCTGTTCTGCTCTATTTTTTATCAGTGTCTTCTTTAGAAGGATTTAATATTTCTTTCATTATAGTTATTTCACTTTTTACTTCAGAAATTATTTCTGATCTGATCTCCTCTATACCTTTCTGCAGTTGTTTCTTTACTTCAGATGCTATTATTTCAGAGATTTCAGGTGTGTACTTTCCAATTTCTTCTATGCTAGTGTCTCCTGCATTTATTCTGGGTGGGCTCAGGGTCTGAGAGTGCATTTTGTTCCTTCTCTTTGTCATTTTGTATAATACTCTCTCTGATGTTTGGTGTAGAGCTTTGGTACTGTTATTACCTTAGTACCAGCTCCGGATCTACCAAGTTCAAACTCATCCAGGTGGGTGTGTCCTCGGTCTGGCTGCTGTGCTCCACTTCTTCCTGCTGTAGCCCTGGGATGTGAACCCACTGTGCCACTCTGGCAAGATGTTCTACTTCTGGATCAGATGGGTAAGTCTTGCCTTTAGCCTCTCTGCAGGGAGTTCAGCCCTATGGTTCCATGCCAGGCCTGTCTGATGGATGAAGTTCTACTCACATACCAGGCCTGGGCTCTGGCTCAAATGAGCATCTGGTGGGCCCCAGGCAGTCCCACTCTAAATATAGTATTTTAAATATGAAAATCTCAAAAAAAAAAAAAAAACATTTCCTATCCTTTTAATTTGTAAAAGCTGCTGAAGTATATGATCCACTCAAATGCAGAGTAAATGAAGAGAAAGTCTGAAATCTGAATACAAAACAAAACTCAGCAGCTCCCATACTAAAAAAGAGGGAAGGAGTCCCAGGACTAGATCTGGGGGACAGTAGCTGTTAGCCTCTCTGGAAAGCCACCACCTGAACCTAAATGAGTTATAAGTTCCTGGGAAAGTGACTGCCCCACGCTGACATCTGTTGCCTATTGGGTCATAAGAGATTTCAGCAACTAGGAGAAAATATGAGGCTACATCTCTGGTAAAAACATCAAAAGAATTTTTTAAAAAAAGATAATTGATTCAAGAAAAGCAAAATCCCACAACTGTAAATGAAAAATAATCACAGTATACCCTATTACTCAAGTGTGGCCAGCATTTTGCAGTGGTTCTAGTTGAAATGCTGAGTGTGAGTCCAACCACATGTGTCAGTGTGGCAAGGCTATGTTCAGAAGATGGAAGTCGGGGGTGGGGGAGGAAAGCAGGCAGGAGCTGAACCTTCACTTCTCAGGGTGAGAAGGCAATGGGTAATGGCACAATCGGGAATATCCAGAATCAGTGAGACATTTAGGGACAGAAAAATGACAAAAAACAGCTAACAGTGTTTGCCTCTGGTAAATGTGGAGATGAAGGGGCACTTCTATCAGAGACTGGTGTTCTTGACAATGAGTCCCATGGTACCACTTGACTCTCAATAATGGGAATGTGGTGCTTTGATATAAATAAATTTTTAGTTTAAAAAATATTTTATAAAACCTAAAAGAGGGTTTGGGAGGTAGCTCGGCAACATAAGCACCTGCCTGGTAAGCTCAAGGTTCCGAGTTCAATCCCTGGCACTAGATCCCATGCTGGCCCTGGAACCCAGGGCACACTGTGCCAGCACCAAACTGGGTGTGGTGGCCCATGCCTATATTCCTGGAACTAAGGAGGCTGACACAGGAGGATGACTATGAGTCCAAACTGCATAGCGAGACCCTGTACCAAAAAATAAAATAATAAAACATAAAAACATATTTTTAGCAAAACAAAAGTAAATTAAGGGAGTAATAGTAGGACAGATTATAGAAATGAATACTATACCAGATCTCTCTCAGCCTCGAGTTCATTCCTTTCATCAAGAACAGGTAGCACAGAAAAATACAACCAGAACAAGGTATCCTACTTGAGAGATTCATGTAGTACTTCCTCCTAGGAGCTCAGCTGCCGAGCTGAGAGCACTAGGTGTAAATGTTCTAACACTGTGGAATTCAAAACAAGGCAAACATGGGGGAGAATAATAAGAATGAAAGCTAACAACCAAATTAAATCAAATCTTCATTAGAAGATAATTAGGGCCAAGCCCCTGAATAATTATGTAGCTTCCCTAGGATGCAAATGATATTCATTGGCAGTGTTAATAGCTTTATTTTATGAACCATTCCTACCACTTGTCACTGTTTATCACTTTTGCCTCTTGTTTACCCTAAAACACTCAAATGTACTTTGACTATCTCAAATTATCAAAAATCAACATACATAATTTCATTCAACTGAGATCACCAGAGTCCAGCAGAGGCTATCTGTCAAGGCTGCCTACGGCTCCATCTCTCTCTATTTGTACTTTGTCTTGGACTTTGTAAGGTCAAATATTAACTTAAAACATCTAGCAATCTGAGCAGCTAATTTGAAGGCAATAATATGCAATATAGAAAGCATTGTTGAATTCCTGTAATTCTATTTAGTGAAATTTGGTATCATTTCTAATATGTATTTTTGTGGGTTTTTTTTTTACTATTTTTTATTCTCTTTAAAAAATTTTTTTTAAAAAACCTAAATAATTAACTTAAAATCATTTAGCCTAGTTCAGTCATGGATTTCTGGAATTCTTCTGATTCAGCCTCTACTGGATATACAGGTGTGGACTTACAGGAAACAATTTTTTACCAATAGTATTTCAGCTGAAAATTTGGTTTTTACTTTAATAGAAGTAAATTAAAACCATGAAGCAGGGAAAAGAACATCTCCATTTTCCTTATGAACTGGCCTATTGCTCTTTTGCTTTACAACTCCCTTTTCTGCAGTCACCAAAAAATAAATAAATAAAAAGCAGGTATGGGGGAGAATGATAAGAGTGATAATTAATTTTATTCTGACTCTAACCTTAAGACATTTGAACAGAATAGAGTTTAATTAGAAACTGCTTGAGGTTAACTCCTCCTTGTGCACTTTTCTGTGCTAGCCACTGGAGTAGGCCCCTTATATAATATCATTTCTAATTCTCAAGGTAACTCTTGAAGATAGCTTTCACAGCTGCAGTTGCCAAGCGAGCACACTGAAGCGCTATGTAACAGTTTTCCGAAGATCCCCCAGCGAGCCACCTACGCAGAGTGACCTACTTGAGTTCCATCATCTCTGAGTCAGTATTAATAATCACCCACTCGCTTGAAAGGAGATAGGTCCCGGTTGTAACTACCTTGTCGCATTGTCACTAGGATTAAATAAATAGGATAAAGCAACTGAAGCTCGGATGCCAGTGCCTAGGCACAGTGAATGTTTGCTATGTGAGCTCCTGATGTGACTATTTCTGTCATTAGACATTCAATAAGATTCTGATGTTCCTTTCTTCCTCTTCTTATTTGCTCCTTTCCATTGGCTGAAAGGGAGAGGAAAGCAGCAGGGCTTAAGGTGGAAAGGGAGCACCGCGGCCTTTGAGAGCACTGTGTAAGTGCACACTCTTAGCTTCTGTGCTAGGCTATGCACGGTCCTGCAGGACTGTTCGGTTGTTGGTTGCCTGGAAATTTAATGGGAGGCTGTGCCCAACGTGAAAGCTGTTTTCCTGGTAGCTTAGTTCTTCTGTAAAACACAGTACTGAAAGGCTTGTGCTTCTTTGAGTCTCCAGTTGTTCTACTCTGACCTAAATAAATGCACCACACTTTTACTTCTAGCTGACAGTGATGGTTGCTTCAACATGACTATTCCATGGAGAGACTTCCATGGTATATTTATACATCTCACATATTTATCATACAATTTTCGTCTGGGCCTCTGTTACACATTCCCATGTGATATTCTTAAGACGCATTTAAATTCCTCCCCTACAGCCTCTCACAACAGACAGGACAAGGTTGCAGTGAATTTCTCTGCCCTTTTCCTCCTCGCCCGAGCATCCGCATGCCTGGACTTCATCTTCATTGCTTTCCTGAGTCTCTCCATTATCTTCTAGACTATGAAGGCTGCTGTAAGGCTGCTTCATATCCCCTCCTGTCTCTTCTTCTCTTCCTCTTCAGCCTCTTTTGGAGTTTCTCCTAGCAATAATGGTAAAAGGGGGATCTTCAGTCTCCTTGTATTTGTGTGCCCCTATAAAAGCTAAGTTTCTAATCTGGAAACACTCCTGAATCACAAGATTAAGAATGGATATAATTCTTATGCCAGCACTCTGTAGGAGACCCACATGAATATGCAATCACTCATCCTTACAAAAAAATACCTTTCCTTACTGCTGTGTGCTAATCACAACTAGAAATACTAGAAATACAAAGGTGAACTATAAGAAACTGGATCAGAGGACAAAGGACTAGACAAGATCCAAGGAATACAGCACAGCACATAGCAGATCAACTAAGAAATCATAAGGTCCTAAATGAACTCAAATGGGATAGTGGAGCTAGGAACCAGGGACAGAGACCCAAAATGTAAGGAGACAACAGTGGCAGGATCTGCGTCCTTGTTGTATTTGGGTAATGAAAGGAAAACTAGGGGCCAGAGAGATGGCTCAGTGGAATAAGCACTTCCCTGGCAAGTGCAAGGGTCTGAGTTCAATCCCTGGTTCCGCGAACAAAAAACAGAAAAGAAAAAAAAAAAAAAAAAAAAAAAAAAAAAAAAAAAAAAAAAAAAAAAAGGAAAACTGACTGAAGTTCAAGATGACTCAAGATTGTGGGAGATTAAGGGCATGGTGTCATCATCTCATCAGAGAAATAATTGTAGAGGCAAATTGCAGGTCCATTTTTGGAAACCTGTGAGATATCAAGGTACTGATTATTAAGTATTCAGAATAAAGCTAGAGATATAAGTGGGCAACATTGATACTTACCACAGAGATTATCTATGTGCTGTCTGAAACAGTCTCCTGGTAAATCCCAGTCTACTGGGATCAGGCACCAAACTCCTGAAGAATGAGGGCAGCAAACAAAGGATATTTGAGGTGCTGGACTGAAAGTGGAACAAAAGATATGAGAAAAGGTTGGCTTGTAATCAGAGGTGACACTGGTTTTCATATGGATGAGCTTTGGAATTGTTAAGAGTGCAAGCAAGGGCTGAACTGAGAGGATAGAATTTAAAAACAAGAAAGACATAAAAATTGGTGAGTCAAAGCCAGGTGGTGACACAGCACTGACTTTGAGTCCCAGTTGGGCCACTTAGTGAGCTCAAGACAATGCAGCAAGATCCTGCCTCAAAAAACTAAAAATAAAACCACAGGGTGGCGGGTGAAATAATTGAGTCAGTTTGGAAATGACTAAAGGGTAGGTGCAGAGGCTGAATTAAAGATTTCAGAGGTGATGGGGCTAATGGGACCCAGCGGGGAGCCCTGAGAACAGCCAGAAGGTACAGGAGAAGCGTTCAAGTTCTCATGCATGCAGAGAGGAAAGTCACCTAGGATTCTGGCGTGAGTTGGAACCCTGCGATCTGCACTGCAACATTTTCTCCAAAAGGGGAGTGGGGGCGGAGAGGGGATGACAGGCAAGAGGAACTTACATGGGACAAGAGGCGAGCCCACAAGAGAAGGAGGCTTTGCTGACAGTGGGAGAGTGATGATTAGCCATGGTCAGTGGCAGCGGTGAGGAGTCCGGTGCTGGCTGGGAGCACACAGGCTCCGAATGCTCTCAGCAGTTCACTTGTGAGACCCCCACAGGAGGGGCACAGAGAAGGTGCCACACGCAGAGAGCTGACCTTCAGGTAGGACAAGAGGGTGAGAAGTCAGGTGATCATCCAACATTTATCGGGTTGAGAATTCCTGAAGATGTGGGTTAGAGGGGAGGAGCTTGTATCATCCACCCCATATTCTTGAAGCAGCAGAGACAATCCCGATGCATATAAGCCTTCCAAGACACGCTTGAAAAGCGTTAAGCCTTTGAAAATCCATTTGAAATGTTAAAACACAGGAACTTCTCCCTAAACAAAAACAGTAACAACTTCCATAATGCGTATGACGTGTGATGTCACTTTGTCTGTGGATTTTCTGTTCCTTTAAAACAAGGGAGACGGAGGGGTAAATAAATGAGCACATCACCGGTGAACGCCAGTCTGGATGCAGGGTGTGGAGGGAGCGACGCTGCTCAGACACAAGTTAGTAAGTTAACAGTCCTACTCAGCAAGGGCGCAGCCCGTGCCCTCCTCCCGGACATCGCAGGGAACAGGGTGTGGCTCTCAGAACAGGGCAGATGGAACCTGCTCTCGTCTCTTCACAAATCAGGATTCCGATGCATAAAACTGTCTTGTTGATAGTTGTTTTCAATCTGGACATGTTCTGCTGCTAAAGAAAATACCTATCTGTAGTTACAGTCACTTTGATGTTCCAATAATTCTCAGCATTGAAAGTGAAATAGAGTCTGTTAATCTTTCACATGAATTCAAACTTTTGGATATTTGGGAGGAAGTTCTACTTATGCTCTAAACTGTGCATGATGTACTTTAAGTAGTACTGCAAAGAAGAAAATCTTGTTATAAAACCTACCGTCACTTAAATTTATTTGAATTTGTATCATTTACCATAAATTCAGTTTACTCAAATTTGGCTCATACAGGATTTAATCAAACATGTACTCCACCAAAGCCAGTTCAGTGTGTGTACTGAAGTGCTGACCGCCGTGGCTTGGCTCCATGTCACATGTGCAGCAACAAATGAAGATAACAGGGCCTAGGAATGCTGTGTGGGTGCTTTTAAGAACGATTTCATTTGGACATGAAGAACTTAAGGACCTCTGGGTCATATTCACATCAATTTCTCCAAAATAATTTGGTGCTTCAAAAACAAATCATAATCATAGAGTTGGATCCTTCGAGACTGTGAAGAAGAGATCTTGTAATTTTACCATCATGGGAGGTCGTGTACCTGAAAAATGTATGTTTGTGTCTGTTATTTTTTTTTCATATTTTGTGAACAAAGTACATTTATTAAAAACTTTAAATTAAAAGAAAAAGAAAATCCAAGATATCACACTTTTCCAGGAAGATGGTTTAGGTTGTATTGATCACACAGGCACACCATACAGTTTTAACTCAGAGCTTCGAATATTTTACAATCTGAGTAGCAACGAACCTGAAAATAAGCCTTAATGTCTCTAAATTTAAAAACTGGTAGCTACTTCCTTAACTTCTAATCTGCTTTATTAAGTTTTTGCATAGAAACTATATTCTCTCTATTCTCCATTCTCCATTTTACAATTCTTGTTCTCATAATGAATAGTATGTGGTCAGTTCAATATCAAATTCTGCTCTTCTGCTTTTTTATCCTTATGTAATTTTTGAAGTATTTAGTGTCACCTTCCATTTTCACTGATAATAAATAATCTGAATGTTTTCTTTTGTGACTTAATGCATTGGTATCATGCCAAACATGAGAATAAGATAGCATGTCCCACAAAACCAGGATGTTTCAAAATTCTTATTTTCCTAAAACACTAAGGATTTTAAGAATTAAATAATTTATATAATTTATAATGGATGTAAGCTGGAATTATAGTATCCTTTCTTCTTCCCTCCTTTTTTCTCTTTCTTTCCAAATGGTAAGCCAGTTGTTCCAATATCATGTATTAAATAATTCATTTAGAGCCTTTTTACCAACATGGAGCCAAAGGCAAAGGAGGAAGCCCCTACGCCTCCCAAAGCTGAAGCCAAAGCAAAAGCTTTGAAGGCCAAGAAGGCCGTGCTGAAAGGCATCCACAGCCACAAAAAGAAAACACAAACATCACCCACCTTCCGTCATCCCAAGATGTTGCAGCTCCGGAGGCAGCCCAAGTACCCTCAGAAGGGCACCCCCGGGAAGAAACAAGCTTCACTGTGCCATCATCAAATTCCCTGTGACTACAGAGTCAGCTACAAAAAAAGATCGAGGACAACAACACACTCGTGTTCATCGTGGATGTCAAAGCCAATAAGCACCAAATCAAACAAGCTGTGAAGAAGCTCTATGACATGGATGTTGCCAAGGTCAGTACCCTGATCAGGCCTGATAGAGAGAAGAAGGCGTATGTTCGACTGGCTCCTGATTATGATGCATTGGATGTTGCCAACAAAATTGGGATCTAAACTGAGTCCAGCTGACTAATTCTAAATACAGGGCTGGGGAGATAGCTCAGTAGGATAAGCACTTGACTGGCAAGGGCAAGGTCCTGAGTTCAGTCCCTAGTACCACAAAAATAAATAAATAAATAAAATTTAAAAATAAACAAATAAGAAAACTAAGTACATACTTTTTCCCCATAAAAAAAATAATAAAATAAAGTAATACCTTTCCCCCCACTGGTTTTAAAGGTCTTTATTATATATTAAGTTCTGGAATCAGTAATACCTAACACTTTGACAGTGCTTACACCAAGGCAGGGACTGTTCTAAATGCCCTAACAGCATTACCCCTACAACCTTAATAGCAATTCTGTCTGTGTTAGTACTGCAGCTCCAATCATAAGTAGGTACTGGAATGTGGTTAATAAAAAATGAGGAGTCAAATGTTTAACGAGTTTGTTTAATTTCAACTATTCAAATTTCAGTTGAAATAGCCACATCATGTCTTCCGTGATGGGCAGAGGAGATTCAGATAATCATACAGATTTTTTTAATCTATTAACATATGACATTGGAATGATATATTATGCTAAGCCATATTTTATCTCTAGAACAAAGCCTACTTGATAATCCTAGATTTGACTTGGAAATATATTATTAATGTAATAAGATGGAGAAAATTGCACTCACTAGAATTCTTATTAGAGAGGGTGCTATATTTATTCAGGAGAAATGCTTCATATGTCTCTTGAGATGGTATATAAGACCTTGCAGGTGTACAAATAACAAGGATAATGGAATTTGCTCTCCATAATGAAGGAGTATGGAATTTTAAATCCCAAACAGAACAACTAAGAGGAACTGAGTGGAGCCAATGAAGCTAGGTGCTCTCTGAGGGAATAAGAGAAAAACAAGCATTTGTGATGCTGTAGAAAAGGAAATAGGAAAGCCAGGCTGGTGGTGTATGCCTACAATCCCAGCACTCAGGAAGCTGAGGAGCAGGACTACTACAAGCTCGAGACATCCTGAGCTACATAGTGAGTGCAGGGCCAGCCTGAACTGCTACTGAGAGCCTGTCACAAAAAGAAGACAAAAAGGAAGGGAGGGAGGGAAGGAGAGAGGGAGGGAAGAAGGAAAAAGAAAAGAAATACAGAAAAAATGACTTTTAGATGAGGATTTTTCTAGCAAGATTCTACAAATCATATGTTATAATCCCTTTTTTTGATCCCACAAATTTTCGGTAAAATCCAAAAAGTTCATTAATGTTGTGTACGATTGTGCTATATATTGAATAGCAAATTGATGTCCTTTTTTCCCTACAATTTCAGATGTGATAGAATTTAATTTCCTCAACTTTTAAAAATAATTTTTGTGACTTCCACTCTCTAATAAATATAAATGGAACTGACTATGGGTCATTTCTGGACAAAAGTGTTAGGCACCTGTGTGAGGTTTTCTGCACTCCCTTTCCACTATCAAGGCTACTGGCCATGTTCAGCATTATACAATCTCTGGTGACCAGTGTCTCTAAATGCAAATGGTAAAGAGCAGAGAGCTTGGTCCAATCTGTGATGGACATAGTGTTAGTGGGAAACAATTGTTTACTATCTTAAGTCACTATAACTGATTATGCAATGGCATAATTAGTTTATCCTGATATAGAAATAGATAGCTTACAGTGAAGTGTTGGTACATTTCTTTAAACTTAAGTATGTGGAACTGGATTAAGAAATAGAAGATGAGGGGTAAATAAAATATTACTGAAGCACAAAAAGGTGAAACTTCATTATCCTTTTTAAAAATATTTTAAAATATTTTATTTAATTGGTACAAGGTCTCATTACACTGCTTGGACTCTTACTGATCTTCCTGTCTCAGCCTCCCCAGTGCTGGGATTACAGGCATGCACCCCCATTCCCCATCTCAGTGGCCGAATCTGCATGCCCGGGGATGGGGCCAGCATGCAGTGAGGTGCCAGGGATCAAACTCTGGTCTGTGCATTTGCCTAAACAAGCGCTTAATCCACTGAGCTATCTCTCCAGCCTCTGAAACTCCATTATCTTCATCTGCTTTATTTTACTGAAGCAGAGTTATTACAGATTAGGTAATTAATTTTAATAAATAGAACTTTATTTGGCTCCCAGATCTGATGAGTAGGGGTCCAAGAGAGATGTGCAGGACCTGAAGAGAGCACCCATGGCAGAGAGCAGAAGCCCAGAAAGCAAACAGGGGGCTGAGCTCACCTGGGTATAGGAGTCAACCATTTGTAGTAACTAACCTGTCTCCCTAATGACATTGGTCATTCATGAGCCCAGTCACCTTTTAGGTTCCACTTCCTAATATCATACATTGCAGATGTAGGAACTCATGTTCCTAACTTGAGTTTGGGGGACCCAGTCTAATGATAGTTCCCACGTCATACACTGAAAAACCATTTGATACAAGGTTAAGAAATCAAAGGACTACATGTTTTGGTATATAGGTCTTGCTCTATCTAGGTCTTAACTATCCAGCAGAAAAATATAAAAATGAGGTATGCAATGTGGGGCCATAATAGTAAGATGAGCTGTAAATGGCTATGGTCGACAACTTCTTCATATAACTCACTATTGTTGTGGAATGATGGACTGTGTTGGATTGTGTCATCGAGTTCAGGCACCTAAATTGGTTGAATGACAATGGAGTGCCCATCTTTGACAGGTGTAGACAAAGGAAGGGGTATAGAAATGAAGAATCATGATGTGTGTGTATGGACAGTACAGTTGGGATAGATATGCTGTGCTTCTACATAATTCTATGAGAGGCAAGATTTGCACTAATGGTGGTTGGGCAGGATATTATGTTGGCTTCTAGTACTATGGACAACCACTAGGAAAATAACAAGGTAGAAAGTATTAATTATTGAATCTTTGATGTAATTCAGGTATAAAAAATAAGATACGTAAACAGCTACACTCTCTTAATTTACTGATAAGAGACATATGCTATAATAATGTCTGTAAGTATAATATCATGTATGCACCTTGTATGATACCAAAACATTATGAAAACAGTTTGTAATGTATTAATTTATCGAATCCATCTTGTCAAGGTGTCTTAAAACTATCTCATTGATATTTGTACTTCAATAAAATAAAAAATAAAGGAAAAAAAAGAAATCAAAGGACTGTAACAATTATAAGAATGGCACCTAAAAATAAATGTGGCTCCATCTATTGGTAGAGGAAGCCTGCCAAAATCTCAAAGAAAGAAGCCATCCATGTGTTTCAGAGATTTGTGCTGCATAAGTATGACTAACCTAGATTAAAGTGTTTCTATCCTTATGCAAGACAATAGACATCATCTCCTGTTGACAGGAAGTGGACAGACAACACTGGCTTTGGTAAAGGCTCTAGCCTTTACCACTTGAGACCCAATCAAAGAGAAGTGGAAATGTAAGAAATTCCTAAAAGTAGAAGCTAGGAACAATGAAGAATAATGAACAAGGGAACCAAATTAAGACTTGATCGAGAAAAACACTCAGCAAATGGACTCTTTTCTTGTCATCAGAGAAATATTTATTTCAGGGTTGTGGGTGTAGCTCGCTGGGAAAATGCACACTCTGTGTGTACTGAGCCCTGGGTTCCACCTCCAGCTCCCGAATAAATAAAACAGTGTTTCTGACTGGCCCAAGTCCTGTGTATCTTGAATATGCAAAACATAGATCACATTTTAAATTGTAAGTCTCAGATCAGAAGAAGCTACATCTAGACCTGATAGAGACTATTATAAGCATCGCCTCATTCTTGATGAAGAGGCTGTCACACATCACCCAGCAGCCCAAGTCTTGTTATACTGGGGAAATTTGGAAGGGTCTCCCTTGAAAATTGGCCAGTTGTCTTTTTAATATACAATGAAATGAAGCGAATACCTGGTGGCTACAGAATTTTCTGTCTGTAATCATTAAACGTTTGCAGACATTTTAATTCTTTCAGCATGCAAGGTAAAAACAGGGTTGTTCTTACTCAACCTTGAATAGATGCAGCCATGTGGCTCACCTTTACCAATGACATGGAAGTGGGAATTACATGTGTCATCTCTGTGACACTGCTTTAAGAATCAGAATAGGATCCCTCATGATTCTATTGTTTTGTAGCAGTCACTCAGGAATGTTCTAAATAGTTGACTGAATTTCTGTATCCCGAAGTACAAAAATCCCCAGCTAACTCCTGGGAGTGCAGAGTGCAGGCAAGAGCTTTATTTACTGCATTGTTTCAAAGGAAATACTGAAACTTGGGCAAGTTATAAACAACATTGTGTCTATTCTGGCACATAAAATTTGATTGGGTTTCCTTTATAAGCCAAAAAACAAAATGGAGTCAGCCTATGATTAGAGACAGACAGACACTTTCTGGGCCACATCTAGAATATGTGCATCTATATTCATTATACTAACTATTGTGCTCATTTTGGGTTTTTATATCATGGCTGTGGTAGCCTTATGAATAGAAAAAACATACGGGTTTATCTCTAAAAGAAATGAATTATCTGTTCCTTAATAAACCTGTAAAACCACTTTGGTCAAAGGTATTTCAACTTAAAAAAAATGAAAGGTACCTAAATTACATTAGTTTAGCAAAAAACATTAAACAAATGTATTGTCTCACATGTAAGAAAGACATGAGTTGCACCAGACCTCAGATACTAGTGAATTATTTCCAATAATATCCAGCCATTCCTCTTCTGCTTTTCCCTTTATCTCTGCCTGCATCTCAGATCTATGACTGTAACTGCCTGTTTCGATCTCCATGTCACCTTAGTTTCTGGCTGTGTCTATCTGCCCTGGTGTTGCCACACTCCCACCTCATCCTCTCTGTCTCTGTTCCTTTGACTCTGTTTCTGTGTCCCTCTCCTTTGTATTTCTCAGGGGGCTTTATGTCTGTGGAAGAGCTTATGTCGATGGCAGGGGATAGGTGTGACCTAAAACACCCCCACTTGACAATCCAGAAGAGAACTTCCCCTGTAGAGGAAAGATTTCATTACAAGAAAGGACTCCGATTAATTTTGCTTTGGTCTCATGCCCCACCTTTTGTCAATTTACGGCGACATATGTACATATGACCAAATTTAGGCTTAATTCCTGTGGGCAGGAGTCAGTGTACTGTAACGTTTTATTATTATAACATCGCTGGAGAAAGGAGAAGCAATGAAAAGGGAGGACAGAAAGAGAAAGAGGAAGGAGAAGAGAGAAAGAGCAGGAGAGAAGAAAAGAGAAATCATAATTATTGTATAAATAAACATAGTAGGTAATCACTCCAAAACCATAGACTTATTTCTGGAGGAAAATAAATCTCTGCAAGCTATACAAACCCCACCACCACCACCATGGTTACTGATGTAGTTGGGCTTTTTGTAACCCCACTTGATTATATTAACTCATGACGTTTTAGAAAAGTATCTAATTCATCTAGATTTTCAAATTTATTGGCAGAAGATTGAACCGGCCTTTCCTCATAACGTCCATCAAAATCATTGTTAAAGGCATTATGTTGAAGGAAATTCTGTTAAAGCAGTTCCCTGAGGAACTAAAACAAAAATATTTCAGGCTGCAGCTCTGAGTTTAGAAAATCCAGGAATAAAATGGAATGTGTCTAGAGAAAGGATGGACTTTTTATCCTTCAGGCAATTCTCCATATATATTTCTCTCACAACTGAGCTTTTGATAGGTCCTGGGCAGCAGAGGTTTCTGGATTATAGCCTCTGACAAGAAGTAGAGGGCAAATTATTTTACAGTGCTCAATTTCATGTTTCATCGGTCAGCTTGAAGAGAGTTAGCATTTTCTTATGAAAGTTAAGCCACTTTGAGGAGAAGACTGCCTCCTGCCCATACAAAATTAACTCATGCAATAAGTACTCATGGATAGGGCCAAGTTTTCCCCAGAGCAAACTAAGCAGCTGAATAGAACACAAGACAATGGACTACAGAATGACAAACAGCATCCTGAAAAAGCACAGGAGCTAATGTACAGTCATCAGAGGAGATAGACAGAACAGGTGAAAAAATAGAATGCTATGCAGATCTCACCAAGAAAGAGGTAGATGAAATGGGCATCATCAGATGAGGGAGATTTTGATGGGCTGAATGTAAATGGAGGGAGGGTGAGAGACAATTTCATGCACATGTCTCGTGAAACACTACGCACCTTTAGAGTTTAAAAAAGGACTGAAAAGATATAGCCAGCATTGAGTGAAAAGATGATCAACCCAGTGTCCAGGCACCATGACACAAGGAAATCCAGGCTAAATAGCGAATGGTGTGGAAAGTGACCCTGAGAAACCAAAGACTTTCCTTGTTGCATCTCCATGAGCAGTCAGTAGACGTGGACCCCGCTATAATTACACAATGCAGAGGAAAAGTGAAGCTTCCCTCTGCCTGTGTTCAAACCAACACAGAAATGACTGGATGAAGCCACTAAGCCAGGACGTGGACCTGCTTGCACAGTTGTGTGATGACTTTATTCTAATGTAATATGGTAGTTTTGTGAATCTTATACATCTTTCATAAATAACTGATGCACCTTTCCTTATTTAGGAAGTACCCAGAGGTGTATTGAATAAAACACTAAATCCAACACCAGTGTTGTTATTGTTCCCTTTAGCTTTTTCCTTGTGCTTTTTCTTTCAATTTCTCCATGTTATAAAACATATTCATTTTTTTTTATGATTTCAACAATGCTTTAACTGTCCTGGGATATAGGCTAAACCCAGGACCTTATTTTTTTTCTTCAAATGCCCATAGGAATGGACATTCACAGGAGTAGAACCCTTTAGTAGGCTTCTCTTCAGGGACTGAAAGCTCACTGCAGTAGATACAAGCCCATCCCACTTCTGTTCTTCGAGGTTGTCCAGCAGGAAATGTAGATTTGGTACAGCTCTGGAATACAATTGGAAGCAGCGTGGCAGTGCATTGGGGCACTTGTTCCTTGATTCAGTGTCCCCAGATGACAGATGCAAGAATGTTTTGATTCTTTCTTTCTGCACTTCCCTCCCTGTCTGTCTACCTTGGGTAGTGCCAACCTTAACGGCCAGTCTCATTCTCTACCAGGAATCAGAATCAGTTGGTCTTTCAACTGGTTCTCATGGATATTTATGCATCCACCCATGGTGGGGGCCTGCACTTCATCAAATTTCTTCTTCCTGTCTCTCTCCCTGAGACAATTAGTTTAGGTAAAAGAGGTCCAGTGGTGATGTTCATATTCTCCCAGTTACATTATCAGTCAACAGCAAGGAGTAATTGGTAATTCTCAGCTGAATCAAATTGAACGTGAGAGCTAAAAATATTACCTGTTTAAAAAACGTAAGCAATTTAAATGGAAAAAATCACATGATTAATTTTGATAAGGCCATTTTAAAAAGAAATCACTGCAGTGCCAGCCCCAACCCAAGGGCATGCTGAGCCAGCCACTGATACTGGGTGAGGTGACACACACCTGTAATCCCAACACTTGGGAGACTGAAAACAGGAGGATCACTATAAGTCTGATCTATGTAGTGAGACCCTGTAAACTTTATAG